>NW_024121266.1:7916853-7997333 GCF_016745375.1 Pimephales promelas | reverse complement strand
GTCCAGCAGAGCCCGAGACCGTCCAGCCAGAGCCCGAGACCGTCCAGCCAGAGCCGAGACCGTCCAGCCAGAGCCGAGACCGTCCAGCCAGAGCCCGAGACCGTCCAGCCAGAGCCGAGACCGTTCAGCCAGAGGCCGAGACCAGGATCCCCACCAGCCTCCCTCTCCCGGCCTCCTCTCATCTGTCCTCCTCTGCTCTCCTGCCCTTCAGCTCCCCTGACCCAGCCTGGTCCTTGCATCCCCGGTCTTCGCTTCACACCTCCTCCATCTGGACACTTCCTCGGCCCCCGTCCCATTGCTCCCCCCGTGGCTCCTACCTCCTCAGCTCCTTCCATGGCCCCTCAGTCCACCAGCTCGGCCAGGCTCCCTCGACCCTCCGGACTCCCTTCGCTCCCTCGTCGTCCTCCCTTCACCTTTGGACTTCATTCCTCTGGCTCCGCCCCGTCATATCACCCCCCCGGTTCTGTCGGACTCCTCACTCCCTCCAGTCACCCGTCAGCCCTCACGCCCTCTGACCTCACTGTGTCCCTCCGTGCACCTGTCATCACTTCGGTCACCAGAGCCTACGGTGTCACCATGGTCCCTCGGTCCCTCCTCAGCACCACATGTCGTCAGTCACTCAGCTTCACCCTGGTCTCCCTCCCATCCGCTCCGCCCCTGTCAGTCGGCCCCCTGGTGTTGTCAGCCCCACTACCATCGGCTCCACCAGGGGTCCTCCCTCCAGCTGCTCCGCCCTGGTCTCGCCCTCATCATGCTCCGCCCCGGTCTCGCCTTCAGCCTGCTCCGCCCTGGTCTCACCCTCAGCCTGCTCGCCCTGGTCTCGCCCTCAGCCTGCTCCGCCCTGGTCTCGCCCTCAGCCTGCTCCGCCCTGGCCACGCCCTCAGCCTGCTCCGCCCTGGCCACGCCCTCAGCCTGCTCCGCCCTGGCCACGCCCTCAGCCTGCTCCGCCCTGGCCACGCCCTCAGCCTGCTCCGCCCTGGCCACGCCCCGCTCAGCCCCCAGTTCGTCCCCCCTCCTTCCTCTGTTCTGCGGCGTGAGGTCACGCCTTCCGGGAGGGGGGAGTAATGTCACAGTCTGTCGTCCTCACCTGTTTGGTCCCGTTCATCTGCACCACACTTCCCCGGATCCTTTTGTTCCTCTCCCGGACTCACTTCCCCAATCAGCCACCTGTTCCTCGTCCTGTCATGATCATTTTCACCTGTGTTCACCCCAATCAACCCTGATTCCTCTGTGTATTTAGTTTCCTCTGTTTCATTCTGTCCTTGTCGGTCAATGTTGATGTTACCCTTCCGTGTCGTGAGTTTACCCGTGCCTGTTTGCTATTTTGAGTTATATTAAAGTGTTTGCATTGGAGCATTTGCCTCTCGTTCTCCTTCTTCTGCCTACACTCCACCGGCACCGTGACACATGGCTCCATTAGTATTATTTCTTATGACAGATTTTCAGTCTTTTTTTAACGGCGCTCACGTGTTTCTTGAGTCTATACCGTTTTGGCTGATCAAGCTCCTCCAATGAAGCTTTTCTCATAGCTATTACACAAGAATCAACAAACAGTCGTAAATTAGAGAAATGCTTCTCCAATCTTGGTTTTCGCTGATTGAAAGTGCTATCAAGGAACTCATTAATTTGTTGCACTGTATAATAAGGTGGCTTCATTTGAGGGCTTAATTGTTTTTCTGCAGAACTTTCTTGTGAACAAACATCAGTGAGGTAATCTACAATTTCAGATCCCTCGCTATCTGAGTCATTATTATCAGGCTGCGTCTCACCTCCCTCGGTGAGCTGGTCCATGTCTCCCTGTGACAGGCCATCAGACGCTCGTGAATCCCGCGACTCCCCGACCTCCGCGAGCTCAGCGAGCTCACTCGGCCGCACTGGGTCGCTGGTTCCCTCACCGGCGATCTCAGCCCCACTACTGACATTATCACACTCACTAGTGTTCACCAAACACTTCTCTGCCTCCACAGAAAGACTGTTAACGGTGTGCACTCTCGGATTTCTTCATCTTTAGACAAGGAAACCGATACATCCAGATCAGTTTTATTACGGTCTACATCCTGATCAGTATTTTCCGAAGTAGAAGCCACTTGCCCCAGAGGCAAGTTAGATTCAGTCTCACTTTGTTCAGTCACCTTATTAGTTGGACATTTTTGTTTTGTGTGACCAAAAACTCCACAAGAGAAACATTTCATTGAATCCGTGCTGATAAAAATTTTATAATCTTTACCTGTCAAAGTAATTTTCACAGAAATATCCAAATTTTGAAATTCAGGATTCAAAATCATAAAAGTTTGACGTCTGAAGGACATCACATGTTTCAAATCAGGATTTTTCACGCCAAGGGGGATCATTTTAATCGGCATCAGTATTTTGCCATATCGGGCAAGTAACCGCTCAAGTGAATCATTAGAAATGAATGGCGGCACATTAGAAAGAGTTACCTTTTTAGAAGGGCTCGATAGTGGAAGAACAGGCAGAAAAACATCACCAACAGATAAGCCAACTTCTACTAAATGATGAACCATAGACTCTTCTTTCAGAAACACAACGACCGCTTTATTCATTCTAGATGCTGACAGAATATTCCGCGCACCTAATTCACTACTAACAGCAGTCAAGCAGTCTTCGACTGTGATCGAGTCATCCGGTATACATTTGCAGCCGTTCCGGGCTGTTAAGGCAGCAAACCCATCCGAGTCTGCCGACATTTCCAAAACCCCTAAACACTAACTACAAACTAAACTAAATTATTAAAGGAAAAAGGAAAAAGGGGAAAAAAACTCACTCAAAACACGCCGCCACAGCTCAAACACTCACGCGCTCCTCCCAGTCACTCTGCACACGCGCACAGACACTCAGAGAGAGAGAGAGAGAGAGAGAGAGAGACTTGACTTTAAGATCACTTTATTTACAAAAACATTTAAGGTATAATATCTTTAGTAATTTTTTCCAATTAAAAAGAGAGCATTAAAAAAAAAAAAAAAAAAAAAAAAAAAAAAAAAAGTTAAGGACTCCTTTAGCGGACTAACTGTGAGCATTATACATTCATTTGGAGACAGCCATCAGAGTCAACATCACAAAGACATTTCTCTATGCCCCATTTACCTCTGAAAACATCCAAGTCATTAACAGCCTTGTAATAGCAATACTCTATATTGATTCGTGATTGTATTAACCCCTTTAACACAGCGACTACATCAGTTGATACACCATCATTTAATTTTCTTTTTCGTGACAACCAAATTGCCATTTTAGCTTGTCCATATAGAAAATTTAATAAAACGTGAACTTCTTTTTTTTTCTTGTTGTATTTAGGTCCATAAATAAAAAAAGTGTGCACAAAAACTTCCCCCAGGGTCTGGCACCACTCTTCTAATTTGTGAAATAAAAGCTTTAGCCTTAAACAATTAAAAAACAGATGAAAAACTGTTTCCCTCATCCCACAAAAAGGACAATCCTCCCCAACCTGCGGATCAAGGTGTGCTCTGTGTCTGTTTGTGGCTATTATCCCATGCACTACTCTCCACTGAAGGTCTCCAGACCTTTTCTCTATTGGAGGCTTGTACAGGGACCTCCAGCAGCCTTTGGGGGAAGCGCCTGGCCCAAACACCTCCTGCCACTTGGACTCTCTCACACTCTCAAGTGAGTGCAGATGTGACACTTTCACACACAGTAAATACAAGGCTTTTTTCCCAGTGTTGCTAAAAAAGTCCAACTGGGGGGTCTTAAAAGAAAGCAGGCCTCCCTCAGTCTCTTGCCATATTCCAGTATTTGCTGAAAGGCATAATTCTGGAAAAGTAGAAGTCTCTTCCTCCCCACCAGATGACTCCAGAGCCAGTCTATAGTCCTGGGGCAAAAACTCACGTATTTGAGTCATCATTCTCTCCACCACTCGAACTGATCTAATGTCCAGCCTTTTAGCTAAGTTTTCAGCAGATATCCAACCATCCCCAGAGATCAAAAGTCCAATTTTTGTAATATTTGCAGTCCATAGAGCTCTTCTGAGGGAGACTGAATTTGAAATGTCCAATGCCAGTGCTGGGTTAAATAGCAGAGGTTCTTCCCTCTTCCACAGTTCCAGCGCACCATTTGGCTCTCGAGATATCTTTAACAGTGTCCACGCTCTCATTACTGACCGGTAGAATGCTGTCAGTCCTGTTAAGTCCAGCTTATCGATATCCATAAGAAACAGATGACGGTCCAGCCCCATGTTGCCTGCTCTCCTCAGAAGGGCACAGGCCACCTCGGCCCAGCTCACGTCCTTCCCGTAGAGTAGTCTCCGAACCGCCTGCAGCCTGAAAGCTCTGATCCTAGAACTAATGTCGATTAGTCCCTGCCCTCCTTCTTGAGTAGGCAGGTACAATACAGGCGCCCTCAGCCAATGCTGTCCCGACCAGAAAAAGTCCACCAGGGTTTTCTGGATTTCCTTTACTAGATCTTCTGGAGGCTCCAGAATCATCATCCTGTGCCATAGCGATGAGGCCACCAGATTATTGCAGACCAGGACCCTCCCCCTGTAGGACAGCCGAGGCAGCAACCATTTCCAGTGAGACAACCGAGCACACACTTTCTCCACTAGGCCCTCCCAGTTTCTCTTTTTATATTCCTCTACTCCCAAAAACACCCCAAGATATTTAAATCCTGTTTTCCCCCACTTTAATCCACCAGGAAGTGATGGACTATTCAGCCCAAGACCACACCAAAGAGCCTCACTTTTACCCCAGTTAATTCTAGCCGAAGATGCCTTCCCGTAACTCTCTAGAGCTCCTTTTAAAGATTGAACCTCACACTGATTACTGATTAACACTGTGATGTCATCTGCATATGCAGAGAGTTTAGTAGGTTCTTTAAAACCCATTGTATTAACATTTAAACCAGAAAGCTGTCTTCTTAATCTGCATAGCAGAGGTTCAATAGCTATGCTGTATAACTGACCCGAGAGAGGACACCCTTGCCGAATCCCTCTATGGATCTTCACAGGAGTACTGAGGCCACCAGCCATTTTAACCATACATACAGCCTCAGTGTATAGCAGTTTAATTTTAGAAATGAAAACATCCCCGAATCCAAAAGCCTTCAAAGTATTAAAAAGAAAATTGTGGTCAACTCTGTCAAAAGCTTTTTCCTGATCTAATGACAGAAACCCAATATTAATGTTGTTTTGAAAAGCAAAATCAAGCATATCCCGTACCAAATGTAAATTATCTGTGATGGACCGATCTTTGATACAGTAAGACTGATCCTTGTGTATAATTTCATTCAATACAGTATTTAGTCTGTTGGCTAGACATTTGGAAAAGATTTTATATTCCGTGCATAAAATTGCTACAGGCCTCCAGTTCTTTAAAAGCGTTAAATCGCCCTTTTTTGGGAGCAGTGTTAAAACAGCCCGCCGACAGCTTGTAGGAAGGATTCCTTCCGTAATGCAGTTTTGCAAAACCTCAAAATAATCATGTCCTAAAACAGTCCAAAAGTTCTTATAAAATTCGGCAGGTAATCCATCCAAGCCAGGTGCGCGTCCAGAGGAAAGGCCCATGACGGCAGCGGTGACCTCCTCAAAGGAGAGTTCAGTCTCTAACAACAGCTTATGCTCAGGAGTTAACACAGGAATGGTCTGTAACAGTTCATTTGTGCACTGCTCATCCGAGGTTCCAGCAGTAAATAAATCAGAATAAAAGTTCACAGCAATTCTGCGCATTTTTACTGGATCAGAGGTGTCTTGTCCATTATTTTCTTTTAAACAATACATCTGTTTTTCTTGTCCAGTTTTTCTTTCCAAATTAAAAAAATATGAAGTTGGCCCATCCATGTCCCTTGTTGTTAAAAAACGGCTCCTTACAAGGGCTCCTTTAACTTTTTCATTCAGAATGAAATTCAGCTGATGATTTTTTTCGGTCCACTGCCCTTGTAGATCTGCAGCATCATTAACAGTCATGTTTTTCTCAATATCAATGATCTCCTTTTCAAGCAACTCTAATGTCTTTTTTAGAGCCAAAGAAGAATGGGCTGCATATTGCTGACAGAATCCTTTTATGTGGATCTTGCTGATTTCCCACCACTGAATTATACTTTCATACAAACACTTTTCAGCTTTACAGGTTTCCCAAAAAACTCCAAAGTTCTCACAGAAGTACTTATCATCTAGAAGTTTAATGTTAAAGTGCCAGTAATAACTCCTTTGAGCTCTTTCCACCAATGAGCACTCTATTGTAATGAGTTTGTGATCAGAAAAAGATGTGGGAGTGATAGCTGTGTGTTTAACTCTATTCCTCATTACATGTGATGTATATAACCTGTCCAAACGTGCCCCAGAGATCCTACCATTACTAAATTTTACCCATGTATATTGCTTATTTAATAGATTTTGTTCCCTCCAAACATCCGATAAATTAAATTTTTTAATTACATTGCTTAAGACTGCAGCTGACAGTGCGTGAGGTTCTTCTCCATTCCTATCTTTTGTAAAGTCTAAAGTGCAGTTCCAATCTCCTCCTAATATTATTAAGTCCCCATCCTGCTGTTGGCTTATTATTGTATCCAGCTTGTTAAAAAACTTCACCCTGTCTGTTCCTAAATTAGGAGCATAAATATTTATGAACACAAAAACAAGATTTCTAATTTCAGCCCTAATAATTAGCAATCTTCCTGGTTCAACCTCTTCTTTCGATAAAATTTTTTCTTTAAGACCAGGTGAAAAAAGCACAGCCACTCCTGCACTCAAATTAGTCCCATGACTGAGAACCTTCTCTCCTTCCCACCACAAACCCCAATCAACCTCATTCCCTTTATCACTATGAGTCTCCTGCAAAAAGACAACGTTTAGATCTTTCAATCGTATCATTTCTGAAAGTAACCATTTTTTCTTCCCATCCCTCATCCCATTTACATTTAGAGATCCCACCCGTAAGGTCTCCATTAGGAAAAGAGAGAGGAAAAGGAAGCAGTAAATAAAAGATAAACTCATAGTCATAATTATTTATTTTTTCCCCTCGTCTTTCCTGGTTTCTTACCTACTCTTAAAGTAGTTAAATGTTTCTTTAAACGAAACCTCTTTTGTTGCGAAAGCTCATCATAATTGCTCATTTTTCTAGCCCACATTACAGAAGAAATAAACTTCTTTATATCAGGGAAGTAATCTTCTATTTCAACACCGGATTTTCCTTTTGTTTCGTCAAGAAAGGAATTGATTTGTTCAACAGTATACATGTCCTTTACATCCTCTGACCACTGCTCATCATTCTTCATTCCATCATTGCTACACTGAGATAAATCCTCCATTTCATCATCCATATTTTCCTTCTCACCTTCTACCTGCTCTGTATCATTCCTCTGACCCTCATCCCCAACATCACCTTGAGACTCACTCTCATTTACAATATCAGACCTACACACTGATTTATCAGGAACAAAACTGCAGCCAGGTTGTTCCTCACTTCCAATGATTACATTGTTGTGTTCACTTACCTCCTGCTGTCCCTGCTCTTCCTCTGTAGTAACTTTATCCTGCTCTTCAGCATTTTTTGTTCCTGTATTAACGATGTCCTGTGCGTCAGATGTGGACTCGCGCTGTTCATCTTTGTGCGGACAAGCAAACCGCTTATGGCCCAGATCGCCACAATCAAAACAGCGCAGACTGTCGGTAGTGGCATACACCATGAAAGAATTCCCTCCTTGATTAACACGGAAAGAGACTTCCAACGTTCGCTCCGGTGAATTTAAAAACATGTAAACCTGACGTCTAAACGACAGGACATGCTTTAGAGCGGTGTTTTTACAGCCTAAGGGAATCATTCGCGCAGGACCCGCGATTTTACCAAATCTTTGCAATTCTTTAATGATAACATCGTTTGATACAAACGGCGGAACATTTGAAATGGTAACTTTTGTTGCTGGAGCGGATAGCGGAGTAACCGGTACAAATGCTTCCTTCACCCATATGCCACTAACAGTCAATTGATTAACTAGCGCCTCAGACTTTAAAAACACAACAACCGCCTTATTCATCCGAGAGGCCGAGATTATATTTTCAAAGTCCACCTGTTCTCCTATCACCAGTAGCAGATCCTCCACTGTCACTCCGGGTTCCGGCACACACCGGCACCCGTTTCGCAGTGACAGTGTCGGCGTTCCTGGCGTGGGAACAGACGCCATTTTGGCGTCTTAAACGCACACTCAGAACTTTCCTACTCTGTATAAAGACGAGAGGAAAAAACAAAAAAAGGAAACAGAAAGAAACGCGAAGTCTCTCAGCAAACACACCCAACTCTCACGCTCACTCAACAATCACACCGGAAGTGAGAGAGAGAGAGAGAGAGAGAGAGAGAGAGAGAAAAACACTTATTTCCGTATGAACGATGTTACTTAATGACCATTGTTGTAATGTTACCAGTTTCTTTACTGAAAACTACACGACCCATGATTCATTGTTTACAGTGCAGAATTGTAGCTGTAGGCTAGTTTAACGCACCTTGCTAACGCCTCTGTAGACCTGCACGACTCGAGGGTCCAGCTGAGGATCGGCTCGTCCTGACACCTCTGACATCACCGTTCCCACCTCAGTCTGCTTCTCCGTAATCTTCTCCATGATGATGTCGGCTAGCGTGCGTCTGTCACACACACACACACACACACTTATACATTTAGCAGACGCTTTTATCCACAACGACTAGCACTGCATTTCAAGACACACATTTACATTCTTGCTTTCCCTGGGAATCAAACCCTTGACTTTGGTGTTGCAAGCACAGACACTACTGTTTAAACAGGAAAGCTCATGTTAGCACACACACACACACACACACACACACACCTGAGTGGCGGGTTCTTGTTCATGAACATCTCGATGGCTAACTCGTCCTCAGGATCCACGTCCACCTCTCGGCTCTCCTCCACATGATGACCCAGAGCCGGCCACTCCTCGTCAGAGTCTCCATCCTCTGCGCTCGCACCTGAAACACACGTGTGCTTTTATAGACCGTATACAAATGCGTGTGTAGAGTGTATGACGATACAAATATGTGCGTAGAGTGTGTGACGTTACCTATTATGTTTCTGAAGCCCAAAGTGGGCGGAGCCGGCCGTCACCATCTAGGCCGCGCGTCACTCCCGGATAAGCTAATATGTGCAGCGAGGCGGATTAGCTGAGGTGACGTGACACTAACGCTTGGTTAAAACTAGGGCTGGGTATTGAGACAAATTTCACAATTCGTTTCGATTTCGATTCACAAGCTTGCAATTCGATTCGATTACGATTCGATTCGATTCAATATCGATTATTTTGGATATCAGTTACAATAAATGGCAAATTTTCTCAAGGGAATCAAATCTCTTAACTAATGCTGTAACTATGGGAGTCTAGTTGTAGACTATAGACTTCATTAGCCTAATATGAAGGTAATAATGAACTGTTTTGTAGCTATACAAACACTTAAATTACACTTTTATTTATTTTTATAATAAGAAGATTATATGAAATATAAACATTTAAATTGTGGCTGTCATAAAATCTTGCCAGATTTATTCAAATATGCATTAAATATTGAAGAACATTAAGATTATAATGCATATGTAATATGGTGTATATATTTAGCAAAATGCTCCTCTCTAGAGTTATTTTTTCTAGCTGACTAACGAGTTTATGTGGGTTTTCTGAGGTAAATATGACGATACATTGATTACAAGCTGTTTAACTGACGTCTTTCCACGGTTGAAACGCTGATTGAGCGAATCGATGTGACGTGATACAGATTTGGATAAGTTGTCCTCTATCTTTAACACACTTTCAGATGCTCATTCATGTTTATTTGGCGCTGTGACTGGTATTATTAAGCCGGAAGAGAGATCAGCGCTGCTGCTTCTCCAGAGCGATCTCACGCCACAGCGACAAAACGCTATTTATGTTTTTGAATTTCTAAAGAAAATGGACATAATTTGAAAATTGAGACTTTGTTTCATATCAATAGTAACAAAGGACAAAGATTATTGCGATTTTTTGGATGCGCTCAGCCGCGATACAATGTCCCATTCATTCAAATGAAACAGGATGACTAATCGATTCTTGAGATTTAAGGATCGATATCGGTTCGTAAAAATGAGAATCGATTAATATCGAAAAATCGATATTTATTACCCAGCCCTAGTTAAAACCTCACTCCCAAGGACTCGAGAGGCACGCTAGCGACTGAGGTCTTTATTGTCCTTGTCAGCGCCCAGACTGGGGTCGAATCCCACTCGGAGCGAGATGAGAAATTTGGTGCCGTGACCCGTGTGGGAGTGAGGTTTAGGGGGCGAGTGTAACAGATCTAGGCCACACACAAACATCACTTCCCTGGAATCAAACGGCGGGCGAGCTGCTTTAAAGCTATTTTATTTACTTTTTAGAGTTAATTGTACAGATTTACAGATGACTTGATACTGACTGTATTGAGGAGTTTCATGTATACAAGAGTGTTTTTGCACTTTTCCTGGTCACACACAACTTCCCTGCACTCACTGTTGTAAGTTACACCTCCATGCCGCCAATTCAATGTTTTAATTTCCAGACATAGTAAATGCTGTAGTTGTGCTAACGGTAAAGCCGTTGGTTCCGTCCATAGACGGTTCCATCCAAAATGGCGCCATCTAGCGAGTGTTGTGGAAAGTTTCACCTCAAGAGTTCTGTACTGTTCGCTAACTCATGCTGGTCCACTCACCTAGCCGAGTCGCGGGCTGTCTCTTGGGCTCTGCCGCCAGCCCCAGCTCCGTCTGCAGCTCGTCCTGCTGGATCCGGGCCTGTTGCAGGATCCTCCGGGACAACTTCTCGTCGACATACTCCTGCTCCTCGAGAGTCCGGGCTCGGTTCTTCACTCGCCCGCTGGCCCGAACCGTGTCTCCCTGTAGGATCTGATCGGCCAGAGACACGCCGGAACCGCTTACATTACTCCTCTTTACCTTCGGCATGATGACGAATTAATATTATTATGATTATATCGGCCTGAACTCATGACACGCAGCCGCGCGCCGAACACACGTGCGTCTGAACCGAGGAAAATGGCGCAGTGTGTTTGCGTGTGTGTGTGTGTGTGGCTGATCTGAGATCAGATGAATGGAGCGAGCTACTCTATTTTTTATTGAAGGATCACAGGGGATACATGTATCACACACTAACAATAGGACAAGAAACTAGAGGTAAAAAGGGAAAGCAAGGCAGTAAAATACAGTGAGATATATATAAAAAAACATTTAAAGCAATAAATTAAACATGGGGAAGTAGATGACATGGGGGGGATATTAAAAATTGTCATCTAGGAAATCAGGAGGTAAATATATTTTGTAAACAAGAGTCATAGAATAACTTTAAATTCTAAAATTGTGCTTAGAATCAGTGACTGCACATGTGTGGAGATAATTCAGGATACCGAGCGCTAATCTTCATCTTTATTGATTTCAAAAACAGTACAGAAACTGCAGAAAAACACTTTATATGGGAATCTCTCCAACCGACGGATTATTGTCACAAATGTCATTTCACAAATAAAACTTAAAAGAAGTCTAACTCTATATTTTAGAATGTGTTTCTTTAATTATCTAACGTCGGTTACCGGTTTGTCTTCATCTTGCTCCTCTTTTTATTTATTTTATTTTCTTTCTTAAATTTAGTCTCAATGGAAGTGTGTTATTTTGTTATGTCCATTCTGCAAAAAGAGATAAAAAAAATATATATCGTTCCCTCATAACAGCTGATCTCAGGTCAGAACCATCAGTATAGGTCAGCGCTGATTTACACTGTTTACTTCCGGTCACGTGCTCTGTGCGGCTCAATCGACGTTTCGGACATATGCGATCATTTTATTGATGTTTCTAAATAATTACGGATATTTATGACTGTCCGATTAAACATTCCCCACTTTTAACTGATTTTGTGTTTATTCGCGAAAGCCGGATTGACCCGGAAGTAAATACGGGCTCGCGGGATTTTGCAGTAAATAAATGGGTGTAACGTGGTGAGAAACACTTTTGTTTTCATATTATTGTTTAAAAGTTTTGTTTTTACCTGTCGTTTTGAGTACTCTGGTTCTTATAAAACTGTTATTGTTAATATTAAGAAACAAAGCGATTCAATATCTCGTTTATATTCCATATCTTCCATTTGTTTTGTAAACACTGCCGTTCAAAAGTCTGGGATCGGTGAGATTATTCATGTCTCTTCTGCTCACCAAGGCTGTATTTATTTGATTAAAAGTACAAAAAAAAAAATAATATTGTGAAATATTATTAAAGTGTAATTTATTCCTGTGATCAAAGCTGAATTTATCATCATTACTCCAGTCTTCAGTGTCACATGATCCTTCACAAATCACTCTAATATGAGGATCTGATGATCAACACACAGTTATGATTATTATCAGTGTTGAAAACCGCTGTGTACATTTTTATTTCAGGATTCTTTGATGAATAGAAAGTTCAAAAGAACAGCATTTATCTGAAATAGAAGCTTTTGTAACTTAAATGTCTTTTGCTGTAAATTTTCATCAATTTAATTTATCCATGATGAATAAATGTACTGATTTCTTTCATTTCTTTCCCCACAAAAATAAAATAAATTATTACTGACCCCAAACTTATGAATGGCAGTGTTTGTAAATTGTAAATAAATGGTAGTGTTTGTATGTAAATAACTGTTTAACACTGATAATAATCATAAAACGTGTCTTGATCATCAGATCCTCATATTAGAGTGATTTCTGAAGGGTCATGTGACACTGAAGACTGGAGTAATGATGATAAATTCAGCTTTGATCACAGGAATAAATTACACTTTACTGAATATTCACATAGAAAACAGATGATTTACATTAGAATAATATTTCACAATATTACTGTTTTTAATTTATTTTATTTTTAATCAAATAAACACATCCGTGGTGAGCAGAAGGGACTTTAATTATTAAAAACATTAATAATCTTACTGATCCCAAACTTTTGACTGGTAGTGTGGGTAAAAACAAATTTGGCCAGTGATATGAAGGGTGTGTGTGTCAGTGTGTGTCAGGTGCCGGTGTCAGAGGGCAAGAGCGTGCAGCAGACGGTCGATGTCCTGCACAAGAAGCTGGAGACGCTGGGCGCCGTCAAACAGGGGAACTTCTGGGTCGACTGCGAGACGTACCACGCCACGGGGAACGCCACTGGTAATCGCGCGCACTGTTACCATGGAGACCACACCACATATCACCATGGTGACGCATCTCTCTCTCTCTCTCAGGTCAGCCGAGTAAGCTGCTGTACGTGATGCATAACTCGGAGACGCCGCTGAGCTGCATGGCCCTGTTCGAGGGCGGACCGGGGCTCAGCGCTGACGCTAACTTCGACGTCCTGATGGTGAAGCTCAAGAGCCACTTCCAGAATGCCAAAGGGCATAAAGTGGAGAGTCGCGGCTGCCGCTATCGCTACTGCGACTTCCTGGTGAAGATCGGCACCGTCGCCATGAGCTCCAGCGCTAGAGGCATTTCAGTCGAGGTGTGTGCTCTCACTCACGAACTGTGCGGACGTTTCACACAGAAACTAACCTACATTTCAGATTTACGGAAAACCGTAGAAACAACAAAATAAACACTTTCATTCACTAAGTGTGCGGACGCATGAATTTGTATGCTTTTACGATCAAATCATGATTCAGCAGTAAATCTCGCACTGACGTATAGTTCAAATTTGCGTTACAAAAATTTACAAACGCAAAAAGGCTAAAATGCTAAAAAACGTTAAAAACGCACAAAAGTTATAAATGCTATAATCACTTTCATTCACTAAGTGTGCGGACACATTAATTTGTATGCTTTTACGATCAAATCATGATTCAGCAGTAAATCTCGCACTGACGTATAGTTCAAATTTGCGTTACAAAAATTTACAAACGCTAAAAAACGCAAAAATGCTAAAAACGCACAAACGCAAAAAGTTACAAACGCTATAATCACTTTCATTCACTTAAGTTTCACACACGAACTGTCGTATTAACGTTCATTTTAAATTTACGGAAAAAAAAAAAAACACGTAGGAAACAACTTAGAGACAAATACTCTACCCAAAAAAGACATCGCTCGAAGCTGGACATTTTGTGGGGAATTTTTTTACCGTTATAATTTTTTTTTTCACGAAATCAATTAATTCGCAACATGATTCGCACAGTCACGCTATTACTCTGATGACGACACCCACTGGAGGTGAACGTAATCGGCGACAGGATAGCTTAGCCTTCGTGTTAAAATTAAATTAAATACACAGATATTTAATCAAATACACCGAGTAGGGATGGGCAACGATTAATCGCGATTAATCGTTAGCAAAATAAAAGTTTGTGTTTACATAATATATGTGTGTGTAGTGTGTATAATTTATTTGTATATATAAATACACACACATGCATGTATATATTTAAGAAATATTTGCATGTATGTACTTTATACATAATTAATATTATATATAAATATTTGACATATTAATAACACATTTTTCTTTTCATTTTGTATACACAAATTAATTATACACACTACACACACATATATTATGTAAACACAAACTTTTATTTTGCTAGTGATTAATCGTTGCGCATCCCTAACAGCGAGTAAGAGTAAGAAATGCCACATTAAAGCTCGAGCTGTGAAACTTTGGAGGAAACTTTGCGTTATCGTACAATGATGTGTACGAATTTACACCGAAATTCATGTGTGTATGTATATATGTTTTGTGAATTACCAGAATTGTTGTGAATAAAATCCGTCGTCTAATGCACAGTAGTGTGTGTGTGTGTGCAGGTGGAGTACTGCGCGTGTGTGATCCCTGGAGACTGCTGGAACCTCATGAAGGAGTTCATGCAGAGTTTCCTGGGCCCACACACTCCCGAGCTGCCGGCGGTGTTCACCAGTAAGCCCGAGGGCCTGAGCGTGCCGGTGGACTGCATGGACACCATGAGCCAGTACCTGGAGCTGTTCGGCCGGGTCCGCAAGCAGCAGGTTCTGCCCGGCAGCGGCGTGCGATGAGACCGGCGCTGACACTCCTGAGACAACATTTCTCGTTTCCTTTGTGTGTGTGTTATTCCAGTAGTGGGGCTTATTTTCTGTGTACATTGGATTTTGTAAAATAAAGAGTTTACTTTGAATTGCAATCGTTGCATTAACAATAGTGCCGTGCAACAATTAATCGGTACTTCGGAGGGCGTATCAACAGTCCTGTGATTCAGCAAACTAGGCTTTGTTGCGTCACAAAGTGATTTACCACTAAAAGAGTGATATTTATATTTAAAAACACACAAAACATTCATAAAACGATACAAATTATACACACATACTTAATGGTAGAAGATTTCCCTTGAGACATGTTTAAACCGGTTCTGGTTTTGTAAAATAATTTGTTCAATTGATTAAGAGATCCAATAGTTTTAACGAAAACGAGACACAAAAAAACACTAGATGTGTTCAGATTTAGTTTTGCTTGAAGAACGTCAGCTTTGATGTTTGAGCAGGAATGCACATTTGCATAACAAAAGCCGAACAGATGAAGGCACAGATAATTGGCTATAAATTCACATTAATTTGAATATGTATGAGCTAAAAACACTGTGGATAAATTCACATGCGACCAGCCGTATATAAACTACGAGCTTAAAATCAGCAATATTCAACACAGTAGGTTACATGGTATTTTATTTTAACATAATTATTATTATTTTACAATCTCAGTTGAAACTCTAGGCTCGATCTGATTTAACTACAGTCGCAAAGCATGCTGGGTAGCCAGTAAAGCCTCATTGCAGAAACGTGTGTATGTTACTTTAACGGTAAAGTCCATATGTTGCCCTTGTTTGCAATCTGTCCCAAACATTTGCATATATAATCATTGAATTTATTACTTATAAACTTAATGCAAAATAAATCACATTATGGTCTGGACGAGGTTAATCTGTTCATTTGACTCCGCCTCTGGAGCTTTAAAACCTGACGGACGTCTCAACAACCGCATGAAAAGCCGGCTTAAAACGGGCTTAAAAGCGCCAACTTCGCTAACTCGACCAATCAGAACACGTCGTTACGTGAGTGATCGCTCCTCAGCCAATCAGAGCGCAGTGACGCCCGCGCTGGGCAGGTTCGGTTGAGGCGTAAATGGTGACAGCTCGCGCGTGCGGATGATGGCGGTAAATAACAGCCGAAAGCGAGTGTAAAACAAAACAAAACAACCCTTTAATATTTGCCGTAATTTTAATTATTAAAAACATTTGCCGGCTGTTTCGTGGAGGACTCGCGCGGAGGAGCCGACTAAAAGCTGATCGGGGGTTTTCGGTGTGAGTTTATTCTGTAGCTGCGGCTCTTGAACTGGTTTTTGTTCAACGGATTTAAAGTAACAGATCTCTCGCGCCGGTATAAACACACACAAACACACACACACACCGATCGAGCCCCGGTACCGGAGCCTCCCGGATCCGCCGATACCGAAGATTCCGCGTGTCTCCCGGTGGAGCGTCTTTTGTTCTGTAAGTAGCGCTAGCGGGTTAGCACACACACACACACACACACTCATACACACACAAACATTCAAACAACAGAGACAGACACGCACACACACTTATAACACACATCTCATGCATTCATATACGCACACAACATTGTGTGACAAACAAATAACGTGCATAAATACTAAAGACCGAGTCTTCTTGTAAACAAACACAACTGCACTCTTTCAAACACACATACTTTGTCAAATGCAATGTACGATAACCACCAAGCTAACAAAAAATATCAAGTTATTAAAATATCTCTGAACATTCAAAACATTTTTTTATGTCTTAACGTTCTTTCCTGTTATGCGAACATTCCATTGTAGCATCCTTCAAATATTATGGAACGTTACTTTTGAATGTTCTGTGAACGTTCTGAAACAAGTTGTAACATTTAAAAAAAAAACCGTTAGACGAACGTTTTAGGGAGAGGGAGGGGCTTAATGAACGTTTTTGTGCGAACGTTTGGGGAACTATTAAAGGCGAGACAACTTTGAACGGATGTTCTATTATTGTTACTGGAAGAACGTTGTTCACAACATTGAGAGAACGTTAGCTCTAAAGTTCTGAAAACGTTCCCTGTTCGCTACACGCATTATAAAATTCAGTTAATTCCCCTGAGGAACAGATTCTGGTACTAGGATGTTGCTAAGGTCAGGAGGACTGAATCGTTTGATGCCACAGATTTCACTTTTGTATGTTCGAGTTGGGTGTGTAAATAAAGTGTTTCTCGTCCACAGTGTGTGTCGGGCATTATGAAGTCCTGTGAACGGTGCGGCAGCAGGACATGTGCGCTCTGATGCTGGAGCTCTCCGTTTCTCACAGTGAGTCCGGTTCTACTGTTTTATGAGCAATTCTACGTTCCCTCATCCTTTCCTCGGGTCTTAAGATTATCAGCCCTAATGTCTAAACCATCTGAGGTAGACTGACCACGAGCTGTGAGGTTATGAAGCGAAGGTTTTTGCTCCTATTGAAGCTATACGTTTATATGAACTCAACCTTGTTTAAAGAAAAACATGTTTTTTCCGCCATCTTATAAAAAAAAAACGTACTTCCGGTCTTCAATTTTTTCGTGACATAGGCCTATTGTTCAAAATTCATGTATAACTAATTGCGGAAAGGTTTTGATCCACTTCAAATGTTGACTATTTATTTATGATCTATTGATCAAGTCTAG
This sequence comes from Pimephales promelas, assembly GCF_016745375.1. Next base: position 7,979,631 of record NW_024121266.1, on the reverse strand, counting down.
TAATTTTAAGGTGAATAAAATAAAAAACGAGGGAAGGATGACGCATACCATTGAAATGAATTACTTGAAATAATATGTGTTTGTAAGCAACGTCTCTCTCCCTGTTATCTTCAGGATGAGCGCGGCCATCATGGCGTGTGGTTCCTGACTGCTAATGCTCATGCGCGTTGGGAGACATGGATCGCTGTAAGCATGTGGCGCGGTTCCGCTTGGGCCACGGCCACTCGATCCTCAACCCGCAGATGTGGCGCTGCGTGGACTGCGGCACCACGGAGTCGGTGTGGGCGTGTCTGAAGTGCACTCATGTGGCGTGCGGTCGCTACATGGAAGAACACTCGCTGACCCACTTCCAACAGACGCAGCACCCGCTAGCCATGGACGTACGCGAGCTCGCCGTCTTCTGTTTCGCGTGTGGCGACTACGTGTTGAACGATAACGTCGAGGGTGACTTGAAGCTCCTCCGCGGGGCGCTATCAACCGTCCGAATCCCTGGTCAGCGTTCCCTGCGTTCGTCAACATCCGACGGCGGGTTTAGAGCGTGCGATGTTAGAGTGTCACGTCCGTCCGCGCGTACGGCGTTGTGGCACCGACGGAAAACCCTCCTACAAAGTGCGTTACGCCGCTGGAGAAACCGGCAGCAAGACGAAGAGAGGAAGCGTGAGGAAAAGCAAGAGCAAGAACGTGAGGAGAAGCGACGACAACGCAGGGAAGTCAAGAAACGGTTAATGGGAGAGCTAGTGAATGTCCCACCGAGGAAAAGCGCGCGGTTGCTAACACAGGCTCCCCGTACGACGCTCGCCCTCATCCCTCGAAAGTTCCGCGATCCTCCGGAACGACTGCCTTCGGCTCCCAAACAGCCGCTTTTGTCGGTGTCCGGCAAGACTCTTTCGCGCAAGACAAGTCGTTTACGCCGATATCACGCGTCGCAGTCGGCGCGGCGCAGGAAGCTAGCGCCGGGAGTCACTGGACTTCGCAATCTTGGGAACACGTGCTACATGAACTCCATCCTTCAGGTTTTGAGCCATTTGCAGAAATTTCGGGAGTGTTTCCTCACGCTGGACTTGTGCGAGACCGAGGAGCTCCTCGCTAAGACTAACCAATCACAAGGTGTGGGGGGCGGAGCCAGGACCCTCGCTACGCTAGTCCCGCCCAGTTTGAGCTCAGCAGAACTGGTGCAACCGAAAGAGCCGCGGTCCTCGTCTCGACAGAAGATGTCCTTGTGTCACGAGTTGCACACGCTCTTCCGGGTCATGTGGTCGGGCCGGTGGTCGCTAGTGTCTCCGTTCGCTATGCTACATTCCGTGTGGAACCTGATTCCAGCGTTTCGCGGATACGACCAGCAGGACGCGCAGGAGTTCTTGTGCGAGCTTCTGGATAAAGTCCAGCAGGAACTGGAGTCGGACGGACCGAAGAAGCACTTCTTAATCCCGCTCACACAGCGGAAACTGTCCAAACAAGTCCTCAAAGTGCTCAACACTATCTTCCACGGACAGCTGCTCAGCCAGGTGACGCTAGCGCTCAAACTAAACATTCTGATTACAATTTCGATTCTAATTCATCCCAATCAGTCCAGTACATTGATACACACAAGGACAGAACACACAGTCTCTCGCTCCAGAGCTTTACATTGAGATACACACAGAGGAATCAATCATTTTAACATTATAACGAGTATTCGATTCCAGAAATGGATTTTCGATTCCCAACTCTAGGTGACATGACTAGAATTAATCGATAAATGCATTTAGGACTAAATTGCTGTGTGAATGATTGGATTTCCATGCAATAATCCGCGTTTCTCAACGGCAGGTCACGTGTCTGTCCTGCAAGCGCAAGTCGAACACGGTGGAGCCGTTCTGGGATCTGTCTCTGGAGTTCCCGGAACGATACCACCGCATGGAGAAGCCCAGCGCCGCGTGTCAGCGGAGCTGCTCCCTGTCCGAGATGCTCGCCAAGTTCACGGAGACCGAAGCCTTGGAGGGCTGCATTTACGCCTGCAACTTCTGCAACCGTACGTCGCATCTTTCTTTCTTACATTTTTTTATTAAAGGGAAATTAAGTTTCTGTCAATAATTACTCGCCCTCATGTCGTTCCACACCCGAAAGACCTTCGTTCATCTTGGACTATTTTAACAATGTCTTTCCCACCTTTCTGGGCCTTCAAAGTTGCAATGTTGCAGTCAGTAGAGGGACAGATTTCATCATACATATCTTCATTTGTGTTCTGAAGATGAACGAAGGTCTTACGGGTTGTGGAACGACATGCGGGCGAATGATTACTGACAGAAACTTAATTTCTGGGTGAACTATCCCTTTAAGCTTTACATAAACAGGGAACCATTATTTTGATGATTATGGCTTACAGCTTATGAAAACCTTATCACAATATAAATTTGGGGTTTTCATGTCTGTAAGGCATAATCATCAAAATTATAACAAATATAGGCTTGAAATATCACACTTTGCATGGAATGAGTCTATATAACGTATTAGTTTCACATTTTAAGTTAAATTACATAAATAATTGAACTTTTGCACGATATTCACATTTTTCGAGTTGTATACATGTAAAAGAAAGTCACTCTAAATCAGTAAAAGATGATAAAAGAAAGACAAACATGTAAATGGCTCTCACTTATAAGGACGTCTTTCTCACAGACGTCAAGAACTGTTCTTCCCTCTAATTACTGATGCATTTATCAAACCTTCCCGTTTCAGGAAAGCGCCGCAAATCGTCCCACAAGCCCCTGTCTCTCTCAGAGGCCTGTAAGCAGTTACTCATCTGCCGTTTACCTCAGGTCCTGCGGCTACACCTCAAACGCTTCCGGTCAGTCACAACCCTTCCCATGGGTCACCTTGTTTCACTTAGTTCACTTTAAAATGAAAATTAGCCCATGAAGCTTGGAAGAGCCAGGACATTTTGTAATTTAACTGATTGTGTTGGTCTGAAAGAAGAGTGTCGTATACACCTAAGATGGCTTGAGGGAGAGTAAATCATGGGCTAATTTTCATTTTTGGGTGAACTGTCTCTTTAAGTTTGAACCCAGCTCGTCCTAACGCTTCTTATGTTTCCAGGTGGTCCGGTCGGAACCACAGGGAGAAGATCGGTGTCCACGTGGCTTTTGATCAGGTCCTGAATATTCAACCATACTGTTGCTCGGACGCCGCTCCGATGCCGCAGAGAGAAGCCTTTACCTATGACCTTTCTGCTGTAGTGATGCATCATGGGAAAGGCTTTGGCTCAGGGCACTACACGGCCTACTGTTATAACACTGAAGGAGGTGAGACACGGCTCTTGGCTAGCGAGTCTGGGGTTCATGTGGTCGTACTCTTTACGTCTCCTACCGACTAAAGGCCCGTTCACAGAGAGGACGATAACGATAAAGATAATCGTTCTCCAAATGAAAGAATGACAGAGTTCACGCCACAACTATAACAACAGCGATACAAGGAACGATATCATTAGGATCACTTTCAGAACAATTTTTTTGCTGCCCGTCGAACGATAAAATACTGACAGCCAATCAGAATTCTAGCCATTGAACGAAAAAACACTGAGAGCCAATAAGAATTCCAGAAGGCGAATAGGTTAGAATTCCAGCCGGCGAACGATAAAACACTGACAGCCAATCAGAATTCCAGCTGTTGAACGATAAAACACTGACAGCCAATAAGAATTCCAGCCGGCGAATAGATTAGAATTCCAACCGGCGAACGATAAAACACTGACAGCCAATCAGAATTCCAGCTGTTGAACGATAAAACACTGACAGCCAATCAGAATTCTAGCCGTTGAACGATAAAACACTGAGAGCCAATAAGAATTCCAGAAGGCAAATAGGTTAGAATTCCAGCCGGCGAACGATAAAACACTGACAGCCAATCAGAATTCCAGCTGTTGAACGATAAAACACTGACAGCCAATAAGAATTCCAGCCGGCGAATAGATTAGAATTCCAACCGGCGAACGATAAAACACTGACAGCCAATCAGAATTCCAGCTGTTGAACGATAAAACACTGACAGCCAATCAGAATTCTAGCCGTTGAACGATAAAACACTGAGAGCCAATAAGAATTCCAGAAGGCGAATAGGTTAGAATTCCAGCCGGCGAACGATAAAACACTGACAGCCAATCAGAATTCCAGCTGTTGAACGATAAAACACTGACAGCCAATAAGAATTCCAGCCGGCGAATAGGTTAGAATTCCAACCGGCGAACGATAAAACACTGACAGCCAATCAGAATTCCAGCTGTTGAACGATAAAACACTGACAGCCAATCAGAATTCTAGCCGTTGAACGATAAAACACTGACAGCCAATAAGAATTCCAGACGGCGAATAGGTTAGAATTCCAGCCGGCAAACGATAAAACACTGACAGCCAATCAGAATTCCAGCTGTTGAACGATAAAACACTGACAGCCAATAAGAATTCCAGCCGGCAAATAGGTTAGAATTCCAGCCGGCGAACGATAAAACACTGACAGCCAATCAGAATTCCAGCCGGCGAATAGGTTAGAATTCCAACCGGCGAACGATAAAACACTGACAGCCAATCAGAATCCACTCGAATTTAAAGGGCTCGGGCATTTAAAATGGCAGAATACATAGTGGAGAAGTTAATCACCGAGATACAGAAAAATCCACGCCCTTTTCAAGGATACGTTAAAAATTTATACGTTAAAAAGCAATCGGTCGTACCCTTGGAATAAATGGTGAGAAGTGTTAACGATAAGATCATTAAACCTGTTCATAATGTTTTTGTGTGTTCTCACAGCAACAAAACCTTTACCAAGTTTTGTACTATTCTGATGAATTAATAAAAAAACGTTGTTTTGTGTGTGTGTGTGTGTGTGTGTGTGTGTTTGTCTTGCAGGTTTCTGGGTTCACTGTAACGACTCTGAGATGAACGTGTGCAGTGTGGAGGAGGTGTGCAGCACTCAGGCCTACATCTTGTTCTACACACAACGCTCCTCTTAAACCTGTCTGTCTCTCTATCTGTCTCTCTTTCTTCTCTCTTTACCTGTCTCTCATTGGAGGTCTGTTCCTGACATCAGCAGTGAGACTCAGAGATTGATTGGTCTCTGCTGGCACAGTCACACTTTATCCAGGGCATTCAGGACCAAACTACTCACCGTCAGGGTCCAGAACAGCAGGGACATAGACACACACACACACTGAAGTCCCTCTGCTGTCGAAGAGAGACAGACGGATCATCCTGGAGAGAAAAATGCGACAGCAATATGATCATCAAACACTCTGAATCAGGAATTCTTCACCTTTGATACTGCGACTGTTTTCTACTCTCTTTCTATTTGGGACGGAAAAAATCAGGAAAACAGAGAAAGCCTCTTCATTTACGTCAGTGGTAAATGACTGAACAATCTTATGACGCTGAATGTCTTTAGTTGTGTATGTATGTGAGTGTGTGTTGAGTGGAAGTGTGTGACTGCTGACCTCTGACCTTTGTCCTTTATTGTGAGAGAACCTGTTATCAACTTTATTGATCTTGTGGGATCTTCCTGATGATAGTGAATAAAGAAAAAAATCATGAAACCTTTACATGTTGTCTGCTTTCTATTTGATGCGCATTTTATTGCATGGATGGGTTTAAAGACAAAAAGGTTCTTGAAATGTAAATAAATTTTAAACAATTTACAACGATCTTGTGTAGTAATAGTTAGAGCTGATTATTTTTGTTTAAACATTTTGTCACTCTACAATAAAAATTAACAAATCCAGTCACAGCATGTGAACATTTTCTCTTATTCAAATGTTCCCTAAACTGCGGTTGAGCTAATAATAAAAATAACATTACATCACCTACTAATAACAAGATTAAATCTTTATTTGTTTCCCTGCGATAAAGGAGAACCATGAACATGCTAATTTAAGAAATTATTGAAATAACTTCTCTGAGTACTAAATTAAAGGGGTTCCGAATGACAACAACAAAAATTGGGAATTAGAATGTAATTTTAACCTAAAATCTAGTTTGTTAAATTAGATCATGGTAACACCCAGTATAAGGTTGTACAAAGAACACCAAAGCAATTTGTGTATAATGTGAATTTGAAATAGATATTCTCTGTTTTGCTCTATCACATTTACTATTAAATGTCTTGGTCAAAAATATGAAAATAATACTCACAACATTTGTCAAATCCTGTGGCAAGTTTATCTTCAGAAGTGCTCATTGTAGTTGTCCAGGAATTTTGGTTCAAATTGCACGTCGTTTCTTGTGTTTATTTCTTTAAACCTGTCAATCTGATACATTTACCGTTATAAAAGCGCGCGCAATTTTAGCGTTTAAAAAATTACCTCAGGCGGTCAGTAAACAATCTGTCGACTGGACTAAACGGTAAGTTTATCCCTTCTAAATGTGAAAATGATATATTCTTAACCGTTTATCGAAGGCTAAATTAACAACATCTGATATTCATTCTGTCCTCGTTCGTTTTTTCCGGGCACAGTTTGTTAGATCAATCTTTGCATTCTGTTAATTAAGGGAGCTGCTTCTCATTAGAAAGCACGAGGCATCGCAAGATGGCGCCGTTGAACGGGTTTTAACCGGGTTTAACATGAAGTAAACCGAGCGATTTATTCATCACATCATAACTGCTGATGGGAGTATTGTGATGAACTTAGAATCATTGAAAAGTTAAACTTATGCTGTGTTGTGGATCATACTCGTGTATCAGGTTGTTGATTATCATATAGGCTGTTCATCATTTTGAGTCCAAAGCAGGTTCATGTGACTCGGTGTAATCCATCCTGGGATTAATGAATTTGATCTGGATTAAAGTTTGCATCTGGATTGCAGCAGATTCTCGTCCAATACGAAAATATGTTCACCCATAATAAAAATAAAAAGGGTAATAACAACGAGCTTCCAATAGGATCATCGCTGCACAAGCCCTAATGAAAACAAAAGCCTATATTTGCAAATGTATTTATTAAGAATACAGTGGTGTTGAGATTTAGCAAACGGGTAGAAACATGATAAATGTGATCTAGCCAATGGAGCGTGTTACACTATTACTGTGTTTACAAAAATGTTCTGATGACGGATGTGTTTGATTCTTATTGATTCTTGACTACTGACGTTACGTTTTTGCCTTTTCACCCTAGTCAAATATCACTTAACAACACACAAAGTAAAATGACAATGTTTCGCTCTCCTCCGTAATGAGATATTTCATATACAACAGACATAGAGACAAAACAAACTAAACGCAACACATTTTCATAGACAGTTTTGGTGTCAAAAGCTCCAAAGAAGTTTGAATCTGAAATGTGAACGAGTGTTGATTTTAAAGCCATGCATCAGCAGAAGACCATTCGCTGGACTCTCCGCTCTAAGAACCAATTTTAACATTCATTAGATAAAGGCATAGTTCACCCAAAAATGAAAATTGGCCCATGATTTTCACCCTCACCCTCAAGTCATCCTAGGTGTATATGACATTCTTATTTCAGACGAATACAATCGGAGTTGAGACGAATACAAAAAAAAATGTCCTGGCTCTTCCAAGCTTTATAATGGCAGTTAAGGGCTCTTTCTATTTTGAAGTCCATAAAAGTGCATCTATCCATCATAAAAGTGCTCCACAGGCTCTGGGGTGTTAATAAAGGCCTTTTGAAGTGAAGCCAAGAAAAATATTAATATTTAAAACTATAACGTAAAATAACTAGCTTCCAGACAAATTAATATACGGATTTGACTTAAGTCTAAGCAAAACTTATGCGATTAATGCGACTGCTGATATTTACACTATGCCATGATCCGCTATGCTACTTCTGATGTCATTAGTTGTGCTTAAGGCGCAAGTAGACTGAGTATGGCCGGAAGCTAGAATTTTACTTTGTAATGTGTTAAATATGGATAGTTTTCTCACACAAACGCATCACTTTACTTCAGAAGGCCTTTATTAACCCCCCGGGGCCTGTGGAGCACTTTATGATGGACAGATGCACTTTTATGATGGATAGATGCACTTTTATGATGAATAGATGCACTTTTATGGACTTCTAAACAGAAACAGCCATTCACTGCCATTATAAAGCTTGGAAGAGCCAGGATATTTTTTTAATATAACTCTGATTGTATTCGTCTGAAAGAAGAATCTCATATACACCTAGGATGACTTGAGGGAGAGTAAATCATCGGCTATTTTAAATTTTTGGGTGAACTATCCCTTTAAAGCAAAAATGAGCTCAGTGGTCTAAAACAGGAAAGAAACTCATTCAGAAGGAAAAGACCGGGAATGTAGAGCCATGTAGACCATGGTGTATCTCCTTACTGAATCTTTCTCATACATCCTTCAAGCTCTGGTACGATGGGAGGGATGCGTCACAGTTAGAATTTAAGTTCGGTGTATTTTGTTCGTCTCTTTCAGCTGGGGAGCAGACAGAGCTCAAGCCAATCCCAGTGTTTCCACAGTGTGACCAGGAAGAGCGCCAGGGCGAGGGTTGCGCCGACCCGAGCGCGCGTCTTCATGAGGGGCGTGATGAAGTTGGCCATGGTGGAGACGAACACCAGCAGCACCGCCATCAGGGCCAGGATGACGTTGATGAGTTTTCCCAGCAGGGCTCGAGCGTTTGCGTTCTCCACGCCCTCCAGCTGAACCACCTGCTGCTGTTGCTGCTGCAGCTCCAGTTTGGTAATGCGGGTGAGACACGACTCTACGGCCTCCTACACACAAACACATGTACAGAACTTTGTTTAGTGTACAAGTTACAAAGTCCCTTTGTGATTACAGCTCTTTAGGTCATTAGGGCTAATTACAGGTAATTAGGGCTGCCAAAATAGTTTTCTTCTGGGAATGGACATGTCACAATATTCCTCATTTAAATAATTAATATGCAGAATAAAGGGGCGGGGCCTGGTTGAGTTAGCAAGTAGTGTGTTAAACTGGCGGTTGTGGTAAGGGGCGGGACATCTCCCAAAAGTGCTCGAAGCACTCGACCAATCACGACACACTGCTCCACCCGACCAATCAGAGCACAGTGTGTTTTTCAGAAGGAGGGTCTTCATAGAGATAGGAAGTAAACAGAGCGTTACTGACAGACTGGGAAGAGAGGAGCCGCAACAATGGAGAATATGAGGAGAATAATCAACATTCAAGCAGAGAAACCTGTTCTAGTAGAGCCTGAAACAAAATGAAGCCTCGATCATTCTTTGTTATCGTTGCTCACCTGGATGTCTCGCGCTCTCTCGTACGACTGATACGCCACCTTCTCCTCCATGCTGGCCAGCTCCTGCTTCAGATTGCTCATTTCATTCTGGTGAAGTTCCGTCAGGTCATTCAGTTGCTCTTCCAGACGCTCATATCTGGAGGAAAAAGAGAGGAGACGCACACCTGAACATTCAGCTCTGGAAAAATAGTGAGGTTTGATTCTTGAATAAAGCGTTTTTAACCAGTCGAGCCGGTTCACTGAGTCAAACTGAATCAAACTTTAGTTCTGGATTGATGATGTGCAGCACCAAATGAGCTTATAACCAAATGAGCCTATAACCAACTGAGCCAATAACCAAATATGCCTATAACCAAATGAGCAAATGAGCCAATAACCAAATGAGCCTATAACCAAATGAGCCAATAACCAAAAGAGCCTATAACCAAATGAGCCTATAACCAAATGAGCCTATAACCAAATGAGCCAATAACCAAATGAGCCTATAACCAAATGAGCCAATAACCAAAAGAGCCTATAACCAAATGAGCCTATAACCAAATGAGCCAATGACCAAATGAGCCAATAACCAAATGAGCCAATGACCAAATGAGCCAATGACCAAATGAGCCAATAACCAAAAGAGCATATAACCAAATGAGCAAATAACCAAATGAGCCAATAACCAAATGAGCCAATAACCAAATGAGCCTATAACCAAATGAGCCAATGACCAAATGAGCCAATGACCAAATGAGCCAATGACCAAATGAGCCAATGACCAAATGAGCCAATGACCAAATGAGCCAATAACCAAAAGAGCATATAACCAAATGAGCAAATAACCAACTGAGCCTATAACCAAATGAGCCAATAGCCAAGTGAGCCAATAACCAAATGAGCTAATAATAACCAAAAGAGCCAATAACCAAAAGAGCATATAACCAAATGAGCAAATAACCAAATGAGCCAATAACCAAATGAGCCTATAACGAAATGAGCTTATTACCAAATGAGCCAATAACCAAATAAACCTATAACCAAATGAGCCAATAACCAACTGAGCCAATAACCAAATGAGCCAATAACCAAATGAGCCTATAACCAAATGAGCCTATAGCCAAGTGAGCCAATAACCAAATGAGCTAATAACCAAATAAGCTAATAATAACCAAATGAGCCAATAACCAAATGAGCCAATAACCAAATGAGCCTATAACCAAATGAGCTTATTACCAAATGAGCCAATAACCAAATAAACCTATAACCAAATGAGCCAATTACCAACTGAGCCAATAACCAAATGAACCAATAACCAAATGAGCCTATAACCAAATGAGCCTATAGCCAAGTGAGCCAATAACCAAATGAGCTAATAACCAAATAAGCTAATAATAACCAAATGAGCCAATAACCAAATGAGCCAATAGCCAAGTGAGCCAATAACCAAATGAGCCAATAACCAAATGAGCCTATAACCAAATGAGCCAATAACCAAATGAGCCTATAACCAAGTGAGCCAATAACCAAATGAGCCAATAACCAAATGAGCCTATAACCAAATGAGCCTATAGCCAAGTGAGCCAATAACCAAAAGAGCCAATAACCAAATGAGCCTATAACCAAATGAGCCTATAACCAAATGAGCTAATAACCAAATAAGCTAATAATAACCAAATGAGCCAATAACCAAATGAGTTATTGAACCAAAGAAATCGGTTCAAAATGAATGAATCACAAAGAACCAATTCAAAAATGAACCATTTCTAATTGTCAAAGTTATTTTTTGAGTTGGACATGAATGGTTTGGTTCTTTGGCTCAATTATCCATCTCTAGATTGGTTCAATCGGTGTATCCTCCTTTTGATTCTAAACTGAACTCAAGTGCCACTGAGGATTGAGTAAGACACAAACATAAATTACTCTGAAATGTTAATTGGGAAGGTGAGAGATGAGACCATGTTGATGACCTGAGTCTGTGGTGGAGTTGTGTGTTTTGATGTGAAACTCGAGGTCGGGGACCAAATCTGTTCTGTGGGGTGCAGACTGGGTCGATTCCTTTCCTAGAGCTCCTCCTGTCCGATTTTAGGGGAAATCAGATCTATTGGAGACGTTGAATAGATTATTTAGGCCGAAAGAACACCACAGACTCAGTGTTATCAACATCTGTGAAAAATATGATACACCGGTGTTTTGCCAGATGAAAACTACTTTTTGTCTTTATATCTCTTTTAATGCCTTTTAGAACTGTTTCTTAATTTTCCCCGCTTTTATTTTGTGATTATTTGAATTCCTTTAAAGGGTTAGTTCACCCAAAAATTAAGTCATTAATTACTCACCCCCATGCTGTACCAACCCCGTAAGACCTTCGTTCGTCTTCGGAACACAAATGAAGATATTTTTGATTAAATTTGAGAGCTGTATAACTACCACATTGGCTCCTAAGGGACTGCCTCTTGACGGCCCAAAAAGTCAATGAAGAAAATGTTTAAATATCCCAAGTGACTACCGTGGCTCAACTATATGTTTATCAAGCGACGCGAATACTTTTTGTGCGAAAAAACAAACAAAAATAACGAGTTTATTCGACTATTTCTTTTCTTCCTTGTAGGCCAGAACGAGACTTCCTTAGATTTCCACGACGCATGCGCGAGAATTGCGATCTGAAGTGGTGTAAGCAGATCGCAATTCTCGCGCATGCGTCGTGGAAATCTAAGGAAGTCTCGTATTGGTTCATTCGGTGCTTTGCAAGGGACATGCCTTGTGCGTTTTTAACCTGGAACTAAAGTTTCATTCAATAAACCAGGAAAAAGCGGCCAACATTATTTTAAATATATCTGGTCAGTGACAGTTTAAGCATATTGGTCTAAAATAATTCTGTAATTTCAGTTTCAGAATCATTAATATTGTTATTCTGGTGTCTCTATTGTCCTGTACGTTGGCTTTCCAGCATCAAGTCCAAGACTATTCATTTACACACACAATGAAATACCAAATTTAGCGTTTTAATCAACAATACATTTTTTGTTAACCTTTTCCCATATGTCTTGGAGTATCTCAATAATATGGTATTGTGAGTACAGTATCGTGTTGGATCATGACATGAGGCTATCGCTACACCGCTAGTTAACCGGCTAAAAGGAACGATTCCTAGATGATTCAGTTTTACCTGTATCGCTCCTCTTGCAAACACTGCGTCATGTAGCCGTAGTCGCTTTGCAGCTGCGCTTTCATGTCCTCGATGGCGTCCTCCATGTGCACCTGGCCGACTTTGATCTCCTGCAGGCCTTCCAGCAGCGCATCCCACGAGGAAGACGACGAGTGGTGGTGGTGATGGTGGTGGTGATGCCCGTCGAGCCGAGGGCTCCCCATGGTGGCTCCCATCCCAGACATCGGCCCACCGGCCCCACCAGAGTTACTCCCGGCCGGGGACCCGGACGTTGCACTCGAGCACTCGTCGTCGCTGCCGTATTTGGGGCTGGAGACTAGCGTAGCGCTTCCGCTCAGAGCTCGCGGTGTCTCTTCCGGGTGCCCGTCCTCCAGACTGTCCTTCATGTGGGCAATGTTATCAGCGCTCCCGAACTTGTTGCGGATGAGGCTGGCGAACTCTCGTGGTTTCGAGACGACTGCGGTGTGCGTGAGCGCCGAGACTCCGCCCTTCATTCCTTCGACCATGCCTCCTCCGAACCCGCTGATTCCCGCGCGCATGTTCGCGCCCACGTCCTTCAGCCCCTGATGCATGTCCCGGAAGACGTCTTTGGGATGCCGCGCCGGACCATTCTGCAAAAAAGCAGAAGTGATTACTCTGGAAAATTTGCATGGAAGAGAACTTTTATTATTTTATGCGCAGCTTGTCAGTGAAGGACGGCTCTGTGATGGGTAATAAATGCTGTTCGTTCTGAACACCAGAGGGCGTCTCACACATAAGTACGATAACACACGTCATTCCAGGAAATCCTCCCCTGTGAATAAGCTCCTCTGTGAGGGCCTACTTCCCCCTGCAGTTCGCATGGATATTATAAATATATTCAAATGCGCATACCTATAGCCTAAACACATAGTATGCATGTGCGCGCCGTTACCATTTTCACAGATTCACTTTTTTTAAGTTTACATGTTTTTTTTTTATAAACTTGTGCCTTGCATCCCATTCCAAAGTTTACGTTCAGGAGCCTCCAAACACTGTTGTAGTGCAAATGAACATCCAGAATGCATTAAAAGTTTTCTGTTTTCAGTTAAAACCGGGACGTGTTAGTGGCCCCTAAGTTAACACATTTTTACTAAGCTAATTAAAACTTTAGCTGGATAATAACTTTATTCTGATCTGCTGTAAAGCCGAAACAATCTCTGTTATTTTAATTTCCTGTCATCACTGTAATGATGCTTTGAAACAATATATATTGTTAAAAGCGCTGTATAGATGACAGCGAATTGAAATGAACACAATATTGAAATACTTTGATGTGTTAAATTTTGTCTTTTGTTGGACGAGGGATTCATAAATGCTTCTCATTTTGGGAAGATATTTGAGGCGTGTTGCTTTTTCATTTTGCACGTTATAAGCGACTCTCGCAGTGCTTTCAGAGTGAGCCGGGTTTACTGAGCCGTGCTTCACTGACAAGCTGCACATAACTAATAATCGTAGCCTGTTAACTGCGATTAATCGCTCATTTTACCTGTTCGATCTCTTTGAGTTTCTTATGGTAGTGCTCGAGTTTCTTGTGCAGGTGTGCGATGGTCTGCGCAGACTTCTGGTTCTTCTTTTCAAACACTTGTTTGATGCGCGACGCCTGCAGTTTGTCCGCGTTGTGGGCGAGTTTGAGATATTCGGCTACGTTAGCGTCGCGCGCCTCCTGTTCCACGCGGATCTGCTCGGTGATCTTCAGGATCTTCTGCTGCAAATGTTCCAGCGCCGCGCGCGTTCTCTGGACCTCGCCGTCCAGTCCCGCCTCCACGCTGATGTTCCCGTCGGACCCGCCATGGCTCGCGGACGGCGGCAGCCCGAGAGTCGACACCTCGCTCTTATCCAGCTGCATGCACACAATCAGGGTTTGACATTAGAAAGCCATCACTAGCCAATTTGGAGTCTTAAAAATTGGGCTTTACTCATTATGTTCAGGGTATGAAATTAACATACGCCAACCCACTACTGCAGATAAAACTCACTAGATCAAATCACTAGCCAATTTGGCACTTTTCTTACTTAGTATTTTTGTCTTGTTTCCAGTCCAAATATCAAAAAAACTCTTAAATCAAGAAGCATTTACTAGATGAGTCTTAAGTTCTGGGCAGTTAGGGTTAGGGTTCTTGCTTTAAACTGTCACTGTCCCGGTACCGGGACGCCTAACTTTACTTCACTATATTTCTATTAAATCCTAATCTAATTATGACAAATTATATATCGTTGGAAAGGTCTAAAACTTCTAAATAGATATTCTACCCCTGTTTTGTGTTACAAATTATGTAGGAAGAGTAATTGATGAATTTATGACAAGAGTGCACCTAAAAAATCTGCATCATAACAGGAGTTTTGACCTGTGTCACAAAAAGTCGATGCACCCACTTTTAATCATTGAAACTTCTGTTTTTATGCTAAAAGTTCGTAATAAAACATATAATCTAGTATTTTTCAATAAAAAAATGATAGTATAATATTATCCTCTAAAAATTATAATATTTATTATCCTCTAAAATATAATATTATTTTTTATCGCCTTTTTTATTATATCACATATTTTAGTAGTTATCATAAATTAGGTATCATTAGAAAGCTTATAAACTCAGAATTCATCGTGTGAAAACCGTTTTTTTTTTATAATTGAACGTTGCGTTACCATAGAAACGGTACTTATTTTATCAGGCTCCTCCCCTTTTGGGCATCATTATATTTCATAATTTATGATCAAAACCTTTTCTAATCTTGACAAAACTGATATTGTCAGAAAGGTCAGAGTCTCCAGGTTCCAAATTTTGTGACAGAATTAATATTTGGACAGAAATGTATTAATTTGTTAAGGCAGAATGTATACAACTAAATTCTATGGAATTCAATGGCACCCGGTGGCTATTTTTAGTACTACGCCTAAACAAAATCTCCTGGGAAGTTCAATTTTTGTGATATCGACTTCAAATTTGGAACATAACTTGATAAGACTTATGGCTTTGATTTTATAGAAATTTTAGAGAAAAAATATTTTGTAAAATATATATTTTATTAAAAAATTAAAAATATATAGTACAGTATATTTGATTTACTGTAAATTTAAACTTCCATAACTTTTTCATACTTTCATTTTTTGAAGTGTTTTCACTTCAGCAATGTTCTGCTGAGTGTTTTCTTTAAAACAAGACCAAACTTGGGTATATTCCAAAGCATTCTTAAATTACAACCATTTAAGTCTGAATAGTGCATTTTAACCCCCATTCTCAAAAAGGGGGGTTACAGCTAAGGGGTTAAAAAAAGCAATGTTATTAATTAATAGGAGATTCTGGATAGCAGGATTTTGTTTGAATAAGAAATGAAATGTATGAAATCTAAATTGTATAATATAATCTGTGACGCAGTTAATCTGGTTCATTTCTTAGTGTTTTTTCTCATTTTGTGGCTAGTTGAAGTTCTGAATGGCCGATAACTTAAAAATTTAGTAGCCAAATTGCCCGGTGAGTGAAAAAGTTAATTTCCAACCATGCGCACAATGAAAACACAACGGAGCTGAATCAAACATCAAACATCTGATATGAAACCACACACACTAATTTTAACACCTCGGTCATATGAGCGAGTCTGTTGACGAGAGAGACACCGTGACCCACTTTCTGCTCGGAAATCTTTCCATACACACAGTAAACTAAGAGAAGAACACAGTAAACGCAGATTCACACCCACTGCAACGACCTGAAGCAGCAGCGCATGATGCCAACGACACCACTGAGAAATCAAGTGCTCAGAAATTAATCATTCATAAATGCAGCGTCGCAATAAGCGCTAGAAAGTCGCAGCAAATCATCGTAAACAAATGAGCGTGCGTGAAAAGATGCGAGGGGCGCGGTGTGACACAACCAGCCAGGGAAACACACTGCTCTCTGCATGCGTGTGAAGATGCATTAACCTTTACACGTGTGTGTGTGTGTGTGTTACTTCATGCATGTTACCTGCACTAAACAGCATGCTAGACTGCATTTCTCTGAGAAACACACACACACACGGCTAAAGGTCAGCGTAGTCCATGCATCTTTGAATGCATGTGAATCTGAGGCATGTTACCCGTCAAGAGCATGTGCGTGTGTGATCTACAGGCCGCATTTAGAGTGGAGGTGCACACACACACACACACACACACACGCATGCATGACACCTGCTGTACAGTTAAGGACATGTGTCAGGCGGGTTAGACGCAGAAAAGCGTGTGAGAGAGGCGAGCGGGTGATGATGGATGGATGATGGACGGATGATAGATGGACGGGTGATGGATAACAACACAGGAACACAAGATTAATTTGCAATAAATTACCATGATCTTCAGTGCAGGAGGTGCAGCTTCACTGCAGAGACGTGTAAGAGGGCCATGTCTCTTTCTCTCTCTCTCTCTCTGTCTGTGTGTGTTCACCCCTCCCCCTTTCCTCTCCTCTATCTGTCTATCTCTCAGTCGAGTCTGCCATGGTTTACATTAGAGTCGATATCGGCTTCTCTCATCTTTGTCTGGCCCGTTTCTGGCGTTTCTTTCTGGTCTCTCCGGCCGTGTGTGTTTGTCTGTGTGTTTCGACGCGCAGATGAGCTGAGGGGGAGGGGAGATCAGCGGAGCATGCGTCACACACACACACACTGCAGCTAAATCTATGCGTGTGCGCATCATTGTGTCTGTTCATGAGGGCATGATTGGGGTGTGTTTCAGAGCGAGAATCACAAGGAATGTATATAATGTGTGAGTGTTTGTGTGCGTGTGTGACATTTCCCAAACTGACAGGAGGGGCTGATGGGAAACACTGACGTCCGCCGTCTCATAGCAACACCCTTCACAACATCTGGGTCACTATGTTGAAGAGCAGCACCTGCAACACACAAACATGAGATACACACACACTACACACTTGCGACGTCGCTTTTCTTATTCAAATTCTTTTTAAGGATAATTAACACTGTTGACATCTGTGGCATTCAGGAGATTGCGATGGAGAAGAGTGTCGATTTTTTTACAGAAATATATTCGCCATGTCTATTATACGCAACTAACACACAGATCTATCTTAAAATACACAACAAACTCACAGATCTATTAAATACACAACTTACACACGGATCTATCTTAAAATACGCAACCAACACACGGATCTATAAAATACACAACTTACACACGGATCTATCTTAAAATACGCAACAAACACACGGATCTATCTTAAAATACACAACAAACACACGGATCTATCTTAAAATACACAACAAACACACGGATCTATCTTAAAATACACAACAAACTCACAGATCTATTAAATACACAACTTACACACGGATCTATCTTAAAATACGCAACAAACACACGGATCTATCTTAAAATACACAACAAACACACGGATCTATCTTAAAATACGCAACTAACACACGGATCTATAAAATACACAACTTACAAACGGATCTATCTTAAAATACACAACAAACACACGTACTTATCTTAAAATACGCAACAAACACACGGATCTATCTTAAAATACACAACAAACTCACAATACACAACTTGCACACGGATCTATCTTAAAATACGCAACTTACAAACTGTTCTATCTTAAAATACGCAACAAACACACGGATCCATCTTAAAATACGCAACTAACACACGGATCTATAAAATACACAACTTACAAACGGATCTATCTTAAAATACGCAACTAACACACGTACTTATCTTAAAATATGCAACAAACACACGGATCTATCTTAAAATACACAACAAACTCACAATACACAACTTACACACGGATCTATCTTAAAATACGCAACTTACAAACTGTTCTATCTTAAAATACGCAACTAACACACGGATCTATAAAATACACAACTTACAAACGGATCTATCTTAAAATACGCAACTAACACACGGATCTATAAAATACGCAACTTACAAACTGATCTATCTTAAAATACGCAACTAACACACGGATCTATAAAATACACAACTTACAAACGGATCTATCTTAAAATACGCAACAAACACACGGATCTATCTTAAAATACACAACAAACTCACAATACACAACTTACACACGGATCTATAAAATACGCAACTTACAAACTGATCTATCTTAAAATACGCAACTAACACACGGATCTATAAAATACGCAACTAACACACGTACTTATCTTAAAATATGCAACAAACACACGTACTTATCTTAAAATATGCAACAAACACACGGATCTATCTTAAAATACACAACAAACTCACAATACACAACTTACACACGGATCTATCTTAAAATACGCAACTTACAAACTGTTCTATCTTAAAATACGCAACTAACACACGGATCTATAAAATACACAACTTACAAACGGATCTATCTTAAAATACGCAACTAACACACGGATCTATAAAATACGCAACTTACAAACTGATCTATCTTAAAATACGCAACTAACACACGGATCTATAAAATACACAACTTACAAACGGATCTATCTTAAAATACGCAACAAACACACGGATCTATCTTAAAATACACAACAAACTCACAATACACAACTTACACACGGATCTATAAAATACGCAACTTACAAACTGATCTATCTTAAAATACGCAACTAACACACGGATCTATAAAATACGCAACTAACACACGGATCTATCTTAAAATACGCAACTAACACACGGATCTATAAAATACGCAACTTACAAACTGATCTATCTTAAAATACGCAACAAACACACGTACTTATCTTAAAATACACAACAAACTCACAATACACAACTTACACACGGATCTATCTTAAAATACGCAACTAACACACGGATCTATAAAATACACAACTTACAAACGGATCTATCTTAAAATACGCAACTAACACACGTATCTATTTTAAAATACGCAACAAACACACGTACTTATCTTAAAATACACAACAAACTCACAATACACAACTTACACACGGATCTATCGTAAAATACGCAACTAACACACGGATCTATAAAATACACAACTTACAAACGGATCTATCTTAAAATACGCAACTAACAGACGTATCCATCTTAAAATACGCAACTAACACAAGGTTTTAAAAGTATGGATTTAAAAGTTTCCACCAGGGGATTAAAATAATTCTTACAATTTCGTCTTTTTTCTCGCAATTGCGAGTGTATTACTCACAGTTTCGGGGGAAAATGTCAGAAATGTCATGAAAATTACCTTTTTTATTTTATTATGTTGTGAAAGCAAGCTTATACTGTAGTTAGCATGAAATTTCAATATTTCTTAAATGAAATGCAGAAATATGCATTTCTGCAAATTTAATTTAATGTTCTACGTTATTCTAACAAAATACATACATTTCAGAATACTCATAACTTGCTCCGTCTCCTTTTCGCATTTGGTTAATTTGAACTAATAGTCAAATATCTACTGTATGTTGGCATTTTTAGGTTGCTTTTTAAAGTCTAGCTAATAATTAACACAATTTAATGGTAGTTAACGGTAATATAATTAAATTTCGTTTTGCAACACATTTGGATATACACCACATGATGGAAGTTCAATGCTATTTCATGTCTACTTCTCAAACGTAACTTGTTAACATGATACTGATATGATGGATTCACTCACCAATTAACAGCAAGGGCCGGTTTACACGAGCAGCACCAGAAGTTCATCCACCTAGGAAAATGGTTGACCTCAAAAACACATTTACAATCAACAGCATGAATATTTTAAATATAGTGATTTATTCGTACAAATCAGATCATACACCAGAGTTTCTCTTCATAAAGTTTTATTTATAGAACAATTACATGTCAATCTACAATACAACATTTATCAGTAAAATAAATATGGCATATATCCAGAGGTCTTTAACAAAAATGCTACACAAAAAAAACAAGTGCAATTCGGAATCAACAGCGAATAATCCTGATATTAACAGAATATTTACAGACGAGTCGCGGAAATACAGGAGAGCTAGAACAGATTTAATGAACGTTGGCCGGAATTCAGAACTTAAACAAAATTAAGCTTTTTATCTTAATTACTCAATTTATAAAGTCTGACATTAACATTTCTCCTTAATTTTATTTAGTTATCGCTCGACGTTATTTCTATTTCCATGACAACCGGAAAACTGATAGTGTTTGTAAATATACTGTAGTTTCAGAAGCCGTTTCACAAAACATGAGCAGAACCAATCGTTATTGATTTAGTTTAAGTAATATTCTGAATAATATACTTTCTTGTTAATTACAGTAAAAAATTTATTCGTTGTGCTTGTATATTTTTTTTAGCACTTAAACTTTCTTTTTTTTTTTTGGCGAAAAGCAACATTTCTAATGTTAATGTTTTAAGTTAAAACAGTTTAAATTTAGTTTGTTTTCCAACTAAAATGTATGTTTTATTTTAACCATTTCAATTAACAGAAATATTTTTAACAGTTTTAGTTGAAGTTAACAATAATAACCTGTCTGTAAATGTCTGTATAACATTTGTATGTTAATTTCCGCACTAAATTTAACGCGACATGATGTACGAATTAACGTATGAAAAAAACTACAGCGATTCTGCTCTTGTTTCGCGAAGAATATGTGTAAGAACATACTGGCAGCTTAATTGAGGTTTATGTTAATAATAACAATAACATTTGTGTGTCAAAAAAAAAAAATTGGCACCAAACCTTTAAAAATATCAGTTTTTAAAGTTAGCAACATATTTTGTGCAATAAAGCAATACATTTGAATATGTGCACACTGACAAAAATCAGTGTTCATAATGAAACCCTTTTCGCAATTTCGTGATTCTGAAAGATTCATTCATGGATGATTCGAATCTTTCCTCCACACATCGAATTTAAAGGGATTTTTCAGGTAAAAATGCATTTCAATATGTTGAAATGCAAACATATAAACAGGAAGTGCTCAAAGACCGATTCCCGTTCCTGAATAACACATGATGAAGACAAAACGAAGATTTGTGGAACAGCTATGAACTCCACTATGAAGGTAGATTACGGTGTAGGAAAACAGAAGATCCACTGAGTTCACGTCAGTTACTGAATGTCTTTACACGTGAGGAGAGTCCAGGCATGACAAACACACACACACACAGGTCCTGAGTGTGTTATTGTCCTGATTTGCGGGGCGTGGCCACTTGCCTCTTCTTTGCCTGGTAGAAGTCTGTTCAGATAAAAGAAAGCATCTATTATTAGTAGTCAGACTGTCATTCACACCATCATTATTACTCAGCATTTTAATTCAACAGTTTATATACACTGGCAGCCATTCAAAAATTTTGGCTCTGTATGTTTTTTTACTATTATTCAACATTGATAATAATAATTTAATCAGATCCACATTTTAGAGGAACATGACACTGAAGACTGGAGTAAAAGTAATGATGTAAATGTAAAAGTAATATTTGATCACAGGAAGAAATTACACTATTATATTCACATAGAAAACCGCTATTGTAAATTATAATTCCACAATATTACTGTTTTTTTTTTTTTCTAAATGATCTAATAAATGCAGCCTTGCGTTTTTCTTTTTAAAACATTCAAAATCTTCCCGATCCAAACGTTATATCTCTCACCTGTGATGTTCGTCTGTTTCCTCTTCATCTCGGCTCTCTTTTCCGGCGTTTTCTCCACGCCCTGCGGAACCGAACCGAATCTGTTCTCTTTTCCCGGTGATCCTGCGGGATTCCGTGCGTCCTCACAGCTCCGGTACAGCACAGGAACGCGCACGCCGGACACGCCCACCCAGCTGAAGTCTCCGCCCTCCAAAGGCTTCTCCGCGACGAAGTCGAAGCTCCAGCGACGCGACGCGTCCTCCAGGTCTTTCCTCAGCGCGTCGCGATACTCGCGCTGGAGCTGCTCGCGATCCACCGGACCGAACAGGCTTCTTCTCGTCTGCCCGTTTCCGAGGGCTCGAAGGATCCGCTTGTGTGCCATTTTCTGAAGCAAAAGACACGAGAGTAACGGTTACTACGAGTTGAACGACACCACAATGTCGTAAATACGAGTGGGAAGCTCGGGATTTCTTTAAGCCCCCACTCCACGACAATTTACGAGTTGTCGATAACACAAAATAAAGTTATTATGTTGTCAGGCTTCTTTATCACAGCAAAGCTAACGCCTGCACAGAATATGATGGCATTATAATTGACCAATGTAATGCAACGATAAAGTATGCAGCCAGTGGCTTCATAAATTAATTAAAAACATAAAAAACAGAGAACATCATTTTGCACATATTCATTTTCTAGAAGTAGAGTTTAAAAACCTTGCTGTATTGAACCCACAACCCAACCCGTGTATTTGATTTATCCTGCAAGCCTTGTAGTGTCTGGCTCGTCTCCTCAGGTTTGAGTATTTCTGCTGTTCTGAGATCAGCTTTTAAAAGCTGCTTTGAGTCATTAGTTGCAGAGACATGTGTGGACATGTTCCTCTGATTGCAGTGAGCGCGTCTGACCAGCAGAGGCCAATATTCACACAAAAATAAATACTGCCACTAAAATAATACTGCCAATTTAAGAAATACAGAATAATGATTTTGAGATTCTTACAATTGACAAACCAACGTTTCAGACTAAAGTGTCTCTCATATTCAATAAATCAATCATTTAATTTTTTTAATTTTTTTAGCGTTTTTAGCCCATCTTTTTCTGAGATTTATATTTATTATTTAACTCATTCATTGACTATTTCACTAAAATGATAATCGTGACAATATAATAAATATAAAATAGTCGAAATTATGACTTAAAAGTCGAAAATATTACTAGTCAAAAATTGACTTGCCATAATTGACAAAAAGTTAAAAAGTCAATTATAAGACAATTTTGTTTTGTTTTTTCAAAGATTTTAGCCCATCTTTTTTCCATGAGAATGTTTTAACATTTTTTATTTAAATAAATTATTATTATTATTATTTAACTCAATATTTAAATATTATTAACTAAAATAGGCTTAATACTTGTGATAATATAATAATTATAAAATAATATTTTTGAACACGTTTAATATGACAGTGATGACAAACCAGCCCAAAGTTCATGTCTAAGTGTCAGAATCTGACGTTCTTATTACATTTAATAAATCTATAAACATTGTGATGTATAATACATTGTCAAATATTTCAGTCCATGTACTTAAGTATTTTTTTAATATCATATATATTTTTTAGAAAATATATGATCCATCATTCATGGTGTCATTACAACACGTGACATTGAGTCCATTCTGGTGTATGTGATGGAACGTAAAGTTCATTCATTACGAAAATACATTCAAGACGGCGGCGGGAAGGCGAGCTTTTGTTTGATTGGTCAAAAGTTACGAAAACACGCCCACTCTGCGCTGGCTCCACGTGAACACAAGTCTCGTGTAAGCCGGTGGAAAGAAAACAGGTCGCGCGATTGTGATAAGAGTTCACTTTACAATAACATACAAACAGCGATAAAAATCCATCAATCACGAGCCTGCTGATCTACACATTCAAGTTTAAGTGAAAAGTTTTCAGTTAAAGTTCGTCTGAGATTTATAAAGTTCATCTGAAGTTTATATTACTCGGCTTATCATTTGAAACAGCCAAGAGTTCAAACGTGTTGTATTAAAAGTTTGTATAACGTTCTTGTGATAAATGAGAACAACCTCAAACAAACATGAAAACGTTCATGTTGTTTGAACAATGTTGTTTGACATGAAAAACAAGCAACTTACATGTTTTGGCTCCTGACGAGTGTTCAAAATCTGTCAAATCGCAGTTTGCTGAGAGGACTGGAGAGGTTTCAGGAGTCCTGGACAGCAGTGTGGAGGTTAAGCTCAACTTTAGACGTGTCTTCTGCTGAAGTGTGGAGAAACTCAACCGTGGCGAGACTAGCAGTGGATACGAGATGTTCCTCTTCAGTGTTGGAGGGACTTTTTGAACTTCTACAGCTCTGATGGGCGTGTTTAATCTGTGGGCGGGGCTGAATGAGCACAGCACGTGGACTGTGCCCGACAAACACGAGAGCGGCGTGAGCGCGCCTTCACGTGAACATTCCAGTGGATCTGCGTCACAGAATACAAGGTCCCGAACTAAGTGGATCCGCCCAATATATATATATATTACACACACTATTTTTTTAAGCGTTTATTTACCTTTCTAGCATGAACAGTTACATGTCACAGACATGTTACACAAAAAAAGTACATGCACATAGCAAGCAGAAAAGAATAGTACTATTCTTCAACAGAAAAGAAATAATTGAAAACATTCTTACTGTTAAAACAATATTTTTTTTAAATATATTTTTTATTTTTATCATCGCTGCGGCTGAGCCAAACTTGCTTTTTAACCCAACAAAATTGTTTTGAAAATGTTTTTTAGCCTATAATCTTGATTTCTGTTTCATGTATAATTAATGTAATTAGGGACGGCAACCCCAGAGGTTTGCAAGCAGTTGCTAGGGGTTTTGTAAAATATTTAGAATTTTAAACATGTAGAATTGTACACTATGTTTAATTCTGCTTTCTAAAGACTGACAGAAAACCATGAGATTAATTATCAATATTTGATTCTATTGACACTCACAATGACGGTCAAAATTTGACATAAAAGTAGAATTTTTTTTTTTTTGTAATATTCGTAATATACAAAATAATAAAAACTTGTAATTCGGATTGACAAAAACACAAAATAAGACACAAAAATTAATACAAAAAAGTATGATTTCAAAAAATATGACTTTAAATTTGAATGTTAAAATAACCCTTTTGAAAGTGTGAAATATGCAGAATACTCACTGAGTATATTTGTTAAAATGTGATAAATTTGCATATTTCACACTTTCAAAAGTGTTATTTTAACTCCAAAATGGAGGGAGTCAAACATTTCAGGAGTGTTAAATTTCATTAAAATTGAGGATGTACACTAGCTTTTTTTGCTGTGTATGAGACTAGACATGAGACCAGTCATTATTTATAAAACTAATTGACAGTAAAATAATGAGAAAATTCCACAGATTACATGCAAAACAACAACTAAATAATCTTTCGTCACCTGTGAAACAGTAAATAGATTTTTATTTTTGTAAATAGGTTCTATGGGCACATTAATATGTTAATTAATTAAGGATGACACAATTGATTTTTTTTATTGTAAAGGGTATTTTTTGTTCCCCAAATGTATTTATTCCGTGTAAAACATAGTAATATTTAATCCAGGTTAAAATAATACAATAACTGCCCTAATTTAGTTCCAATAAACACAACAGCACGAAATAAAATCAGCCAGTCACTGTTCACTAATGAGACCGACCGAGTAAAGAAGTCCATTTTCCCCACGACAATCAGCAGGAAAAGCCATTCTTTAGTTTAATTAATGACCGCTCTTCATTAGTGTTGGCGCTTTGGCGGGAGTCAGACGAGACATGACGGTTATCCTTCCACAGCGCGAGGAGGCCGCGGGAAAAAAATCAGGAGTCACTCGACACGTGACTCATCGGAACGTGAGTAGAGGGAAAGGGCGGGTAAGTTTGAGTTTCTGTTCATTCGTCAAATACAGTGATTAACCTCTCCTCGCTCTGTGATATATTGTTAGTATGACTGAATCCAAACTTAAAATGCAGCCTTATGAGCTAGTATTAATTAGTAAAAAAGTGGAATATTTGTACTTTTAGAAATTAATTTGTCAAACCAAAAGAATACTGAGTTTAGTGCTAAAAGTGATTTACAACGGTGGGGAAAAGTAAACGCTTATTGGCCTGTAAACTAGCCAATGTCTGAGCAGAATGAGCGAATCTGTCAGCATTTGAACACTTCAAGGCTTTTGACAGCCGTCACATTGAAGTCGAGATTTTGTAAGAGGTTATGTAAGTTGTGATCAATCTTATGAAAGCTAGAATTATGACTGCCTTTGTTAAGTCTGAAGCGTGACGTCATGTTGCAGAAACGCGAATGAAGGATTTAATCCGGCCATTTGTTTTGTTTCACTTTGGATTATGTCTCATTGCATTGTTCTGTTTGAGGAATTAATAATAAAA
The DNA here is from genome assembly GCF_016745375.1 of Pimephales promelas. Next base: position 7,953,236 of record NW_024121266.1, on the reverse strand, counting down.
AAAAAAAAATCCAGCCAGATTTATTATTATTTACTACTACACCCCATCAAAACACAACCTATCTGTTTGTTTTTTTTCATGCATTTTAATATTTTTATGTATAAAGACAATTAATACTGTGAAAAAGTAATATAATAAATGTGTAAAAAATTTAGGTTCTATTATATAACACCATAGCATTTTTCTACCCGCTGTACTATGTTATGTGTATTTTATTCATGTATTAAATTATTTTATTTAAATCATATTTCATGTTTAATTAATGGGATTAATTGGCATTTAATATTATTTTTATATGTTTTCACATTTTCCCCACTGCTTTTTGTATTTTAAATCATTAGTTTTACCTCACGCATTTAAAAAAAAATAGTATTTATTTTATAAATTTATTTTTTTCACTTTTACTAATAATTTATACATTTTTAAATACAAATATTTTCAACTTTTTCAATTTGTATTTTATTGTATTTACTAGCTTCATTTTTATAATCAAATGTATTCGTAAATTAGTTTAATCTGATTTATGCTGGTTTTTTTTGTGTAAAATATACTCTCTAGCTCTCTCTTGTGGCCAGATAAAATAACCCAGAATGCTGCTGTTGAACAGTTTTAATATTAACCCAGCTGTAGTGAAATGAGCTAATTCACGGAGGAACACAAAGAACAACGCTTTAAATACATCGTAGAGGCTCTAGTTTGATAATAAACATTCTTGGGATTTCAAAAAAGCAATCTTCTAAAAACTACAAACAATCCAGATAAGAGTCATTGTAGAGCTAAAGCTGATGGTCGCCCCCTGCTGGTACTAAAGCACACTGCACATATTCTCATACACGTCACATGACCAGTACCCATTTTAATTACATTTAAGCATCTCATTTTAATACATTTCTGCTTTTAATGTTGAGCCTTAATTTGATAAAATAGTAAAACTAAATTTCAATAAGGTTGTTCATTTGGAAAATATTCTACTACTATAGCATTAATCAATTTCTACATTTACAAAATAAAAATTTAAAAGCTCAAGTTGTATCTTTAAACAAATTAAATTGACAGTTATGTTTATATTATCTAACATTTGCAAAGATAATAAATGCTCTAAATGAAAGCTAATGCATTAACAAAGTAAATTAACACTTTACAAATAAACATTTGATTTAAAGTCCCCGTGGTGGTAAATCCAGTAGAGGTGTGCGATTATACTTTTTAATAATTAAGGTGGATGCCTCTTCAACCTAAATCTAAATGAATTTATGACTTAATTTGCTTTTGTGATTTGCATTTTGGGCAATTAATCAGTTAAAATCAGTACTACAAAAGCTTTTGTTCAGAAACAACTTTTGGTTACTTATGTTTCATTTAAATAAACAAAGTTACAAAATTATTACTTCACAAATATAAAAAAAAAAATGTAAAAACAAATTCTCTTTTCAAGTAGCATGTTAACAAAAAAGGTTTCTCCTCTTTAGTGCACATCCTTTCAGGATTTTTTTCTTAAATAAACAAAGTCACAAGTTCTCCACCTCTGACTGTGCTGCTGTAGACTAGAAATGCGCGGGTAGCGGTAAGTCACGTGACGGTACAACACAGGAGAGGGGGGCGAGAGCAGCACACTTGGGTGGAGGACTACAGAGAGCTTGCTCTGCACTGTGACAGCAGAAGTATTTTGACAAACTCGGTCAGGTCGCAAAATGAGAGAAACTGAAATTTAAGTATCGATATTAGTATCGATCTGTCCACCTCTAAAATCCAGCTTTTAATGTTGTTTGTGTCTGTGTTTTAAATATTCTTTAAGACACACCGTGTGTAAGTTGATAAGTGGACAGCATTGCTGAGTATTTCCTCAAAACTGCAGTGAACCAAAGACAGTCTCAAAAACATGCTTTGAAATCGCTGACGTCACAAACAAAACGCGCATGCTAAAGGCGAGGGTGTCGAGTTACATTCAAGATATTTTAAGACATGAATTATTCAGGAAAAGAAACATTTAAGTCTTTTTTTTTCCAAAAGTCAAAGGGATCAAATTGATTACAGGGGGACTTACCTTTAAATTATTAAATTTAATACTGTACAAATTCACAAAGAGACAGGATATTTTTTTGTAATGAGTTTTAATTCAAATCAACATTATAAACAGTACAAACACTACAAGGAAAAAAACAAATGAGAATGAAAGCTGTTCATTCCACCCCCTGCTGGCGACACAGTGTCGCTACATCTTCCCCCTCTGATCGCACACAAACACAAAGCAAAACGCTAGCGGTCGAGCTCAGGCGACAGGAAATGAGCTCATCGCAGCAGGACCAATCACATTCACCGGCAAAAACACAAATAAGTCTTAAAAGTGTGAGATGGAATGCCGTCGCATTAAAACTGCAGCTACAGAAGGAAACAGAACCGCTAAAATAATGTTCATAAAAAAAAAATAATAAATGGGGGACTCCGAGCAATACAGTCTTTTCAAAGTTTTTGATCGACGATTTCCCGTCACGACGCTTTTCTCTGTGTCGTGATTTATTTCCGGTCATTAGATCTGGAACGACTGTCAACGAAAAAAAATAAAATAAATGGTGATGTGAGCCGGACGTCAATCCTGGCCGGACGACATAAAGTAGTGAAACCCTTACCTCCTCGATCGTGAGAAAGATCGCGATGGCTTGTGGTTCCTGTCACGGGACAGCGATCTCTCCCTCCTGCGCTCTCTGGAAAGAGATCTAGACGAAGTCCAGAACCAGAGTTATTATAGTCAAATAAAACGGTAAAAATGTTCGTAACTTAAGGAAAAAAAAAAACGCGCTAGAACAGACGTATTTAAAAATTAATAAGTTGCCATAAAATGAAAAAAAAAAAAAAACGGATTAAAATGTTACTAAACTATAATAGCATCTCCACAAAACACGTTGATAAAGTGCTCGCGCAATAGCGCAAACTCACCTGCTACGACTGCGACTGAAGCTCCTCCTCCTGGGCGATCTGAAGAAGAGAAGAAAAGAGCGAGTAAACGCGGTGGCGATCGACACACGAAGGCACCTCAAAAGCCCTGAAACTCCAGCCTGCTAACAGTCACACACTCGTCACCGCCCTGATACAGGGGTGGAGTGGAGATCTCGCCACATGAGCGTTCGCTAAGAGCGTTACGCTCCAGTACAGAGAACTGCTACACAGTAGAAAAACTCAACGCACTGCAAACAACCCCAACAGAATGAAGACACTGAAAGAAAGCAAGAGCAGCTCTCAAAGCCCACGCTTCTTATGTAACCTGAACCTCCGTTTGGGCTCCCCATCAGTTTCTGCCTAATCTTAACGGAGTCAAGATACCAACCCTGTGTGTTTCAACTCAACAGGAGATTTCTCCTCATCTTATATCTGTATTCAGCATTAAACTGTATGAAGCAGGAAAAACTTACTAGTCTTTCGGTTTTCAACAAGCTAGAAAAGGCGAAGGGGTGGCGGCCGGGGAGCAGAATTGGCGGGAAAGTGCAGGCCAGATGCTGCTAGCTGATTAGCTGGCTTGCGGATGGGGGCTGGATGTAGTGGATTTTTCCTGCTTTTATTGGTTAGCCGAAGGCTGTTGCTGGTGGTTGGTAGTGTAGACATTGGGGAACGTAAAACGCTGATTGGTCAGGAATGTGAAGTGGGCCGCTGCCGATTGGGTGTTAAGGTTGGAGGAGGAGGAGGAGCTGACAACGGCATGCTCAGGAACCAATGGGCTGGTGCGACCTGATGACTGGCCACGCCTGGGTCATGTGACACCAACCCAGCCAGCTGATTGGGGCACGCTGGTCACATGATGCTGAAAGAGGACTAGTAGACTGACTCAGAGGGTGGTGAGGAGAGGCATGGTGGTGACTCTGCAACGGGGTTCATTTTTATTAATATAGAGATGATAAGATAAGAAAATAAAAAACAACCTTTTCATGTAAAGTTAAGTCAACAAAAGATTGCATTCCAACCATTACTAGAGCCGAGCAGATTACTGAAAACAAGCGACTGGGCTTTGGGCGGCCAATTCGCAAAGTTGTGCATAATCGACGTTAAATAAATCTGCACAAGAAGAGTGCGCGAAATCGCAGCCGGGTCAAATTTCAATCCGAAATAAAGCATGTTTTTACGAATTAAGCACATCCATCACTGCCAAAATTCTCATTACAATGAAAAAAACATTTTAAATTGAGTGAACAAATAAATGTAATTGTCGCAAACGACTTGATATTAGCAGTAATGAGAATTTGGGTGGAAAAAAGACGCTAAATTGTCATCACAACAACATCACAAGCTAAAAGCAGAAACGCTTCACAAAAAGCTCCCATTGGTAATGCAATTCACTTGACACACTATTAACACTTAATAATAAAAAAACTAAAACTAATAAACATATTAGAAGTATTCAGTTCATAACAAACAGAAGCTTATTGTAAAGTGTTAGCCGACCCAACAAGCAATCGAAAAGCTTGTGTTTGTTGTTCCGACTCGTAATTTCGGCGTCAAACGCGACCCGGGCGCCATCGTGAGATGAGCCCAAATAATCACTCGTGGATCTGCATTTAAACACTACTACCAGAATTTGAGAAGCCCAGTCAGATCATTGCTTAACGGTTATCAATGACAATGAAGATGGAGGAGCTAAAGATCTCCGTCAGATGCCCATCAGAGCCGGGACACGTGGCACCGGCGGGGCAGTGGCATCCAGGACTGGCGAAGGGGGCAGAATCGCATTAGTTTCCTCTGAAACACAGTTTATAGAGAGACGGGTGAGCGGGAGAGAGGGTTTACCTGCGCCGGGCTGCCGGGCTACGCCTTCGGTAGTCGTCGCGTGGACGTCGGCTCCAGGATGGAGGCGGACCCCGGTTACGAGTCCGCTTCTCGCCATTGGACAGCTCCACCCTCACTCGGCAACCGCAGAGAGTCCTGCGTGACCCGTCGATTAGACCAGAAGCCGTGAAGTAATTTGCTGATGATGATGATGATGATAACTAGCTTTATGATCCACACTCACCGTCCATCTAGTTCTCTGACGGCGTCTGTGGCGTCACGAGGGTCTTCGAATTCGACGAACGCAAAACCAGGAGGGTTTCTGGCCACCCAGACGCTCCTCAAGGGCCCGTAGTAGCCGAACGCCCTCTCCAGCTCGGACTTGTTCCCATTATTCCCAAGATTCCCAACGTACACTTTGCAGTCCAGAGGGCAGTCGCGATGCATGGCTCAATCTGCACAAGACAACGAGATGTTACATTTGATATCACTCTGGACCACAAAACCAGTCACATGGGTCCATTTTTTTTTATTGAGATTTATACAATAATAAGGATTCCATTGATGTATGGTTAGGTAGGGACAATATTTTGATAATCTGGAATCCGAGGGTGCAAAAAAATCTAAACATTGAGAAGAATCTACTTTTAAGTTGTGCATTTATGTTTTGGCATAAAAGAAAAATTAGTGATATCAACCCATACAATGTATTGCTGCTAATATTCCCGAGCAACGTGACTGGTTTTTGATCCAGGTTCACATATGAAATGTTGATTTTATCTTGAAATTTGGTCAATAAGTGTGTTTGAGTATCTTTAATATCTGCTGGCAGTTGAACCGCTCTCTTCCGCTTTTCTACTAGAGCAGCAAATAACCATGAACAGATGGAATAGCCTATATCATCCATCTCATGTAATCCATCAATTAGTGTTTCAAAGTAAAGACGTCAATAAAAAAAGCTTGTAATAGTCACATTTACCTCAGAAAAGCCACTCAATGACTAAATTCTACAGAGATGAGCATTTTCATAAATGTATGCACTAATCTAGATGATTTTTACCCTCTGTTCTACTGCTATGAAAATGTTATGGCCCTTATGAAAATTAACCATGGCTATATTACAGTAAAAGTGTTAAGTAGTAGGGTTTTTTTTGTATGGATCATAAATTTGCATAACCAGTTTTACTACCATAGTTAAACTATGGTGAGTGTAGCAAAGCCATTGTTTAATTATATTAACCAAGTTTTGCGGGGTTTTTTGTTGTTTTGAAATCGCAAGAAACCGTGAAATGTGTGTCGATACCCAGTCTTACTAGTCCACGTGTCAGTTATACACTAATTTAAATAAGCCAGAGAATGTCTATAGAGGGATAATAATGGAGGTGTGGCTGGTTTCGTTGTCCACCCCCCTCAATCTCTCTCTCTATACACGCCTATCGATGGTATCTTGGCATAATGTTTAATAAATGTATTTATCTTGCCAACTAAATTGTAGACAACGACCTTTAAGAGTCAAACACCGTCGATTTGTACTTTGTGGTGTTTGGGGTCCTAACAGAAATAATGCTTTAATCTACTACAAACCTGCATGTAACATATTTAGAGCAGAACAAAATAAATACATTTAAAAATAAAAACTAAATAACAGCTTCACCTGAAAATAAAGTAAAATAAGCCGAAGTTACATAAATAACGAACAATCGCGTTGGTTTTGTGTGCTTTTGTTCGCGGCTCAAAATGGCGCACGACGACCACACGCGACTGAACACAAAATACAAAACACAATGAAACACGAACTACTGTCTCTTTAACGTGCGATAGCTGCTGTACACATAATCAAGATTAATGTTGATGTAACACGCGTAATTAAAGACTCGAAGTAAACTGCTAATCGCTAATCTGGGTCAATAGTAAAATGGCGCCTGCAAAAAAAACACAAATTGAGCAAAAAAGGCTAAACCTTGTGCTAACACTTGAGATCAAAACACACACACACGACAGTATGAGATGCATTACAGCACAGTGAAAGCGAATAAAAGTACACTTACCGTCAATGTCGCGTGTTTCTGACCGTGTATGTTTGATTCCTGGATCAGATCCGCTGTGAAATGGCGCAGCGCGGAAATACGCAGGCTCTAACGTAATGTACGTCCTCACGCACGCAGAGGGGCGGGGCTTCAGACACTACAATCGATCATGAGATACACAAACAAACTAACAGGGTTTTTCATGTCGGTCAGTTGTAAATCATGAAAGCTGTGAAATACAGACCCAAAGTTGGTTGTTTTTAAAGAGACACTCTCTGCAGAAGTTAAAGTCCCCGTGAAATCAAAATTGAACCTATTTACTTTGTTAGCGCATATTACTAGTCTTGTGGTGAACAATTAATCCGTGCAAGTGAATATATATTTAAAAAATGTTTTACCTTAGTAATCTTTAATCAAAATCTGAAAAGTTACTTCCGGCCTGGAACGGTTTCTTTTTCTGATGACGTAGGCTTCACAGTTTGGGTGGGGAAACGCGTAACCACTCCCCTCAAACCGTTAGTTTACTATGAGCGAGAGATGGAGAGGAGGAGCGCTAGAGTAAAACCCTGCCCTCTGTTCAATATTCCGTTTCACTTGGAAATACGTCACAGCACTGGAGAAAAATCGTTTGCAACTTCCGGTTCACGGGGACTTTAAAACACGCCAAACAATATATAAAGAAGGTTATAAAGTTTACTTTACCATACTGAACATGCTTTATTTACGAAAGAAATGATATACTTTATGAAATTGTTTGTACTCTAAAATCACTGAAAAGTCAGAGCAGTGATTTGTGTGTAAATTTGAAGTTGACCACAAAAAGCGAGCCCTTACAGGTTTAAAAGTTTTAGAATTTTGAGTGTTTCAGCTTTTAAATGAAATCTTATTCATGATTACTATGTGATATCTATCTATCTATCTATCTATCTATCTATCTATCTATCTATCTATCTACACATGTGTAATGTATGCTGTATGGCCGCTGAAGGCTAATATTCCTCTTGTTTGGATTAGCTTGAGACAAACTGGTCAGAACTCTCTCAGTAAAGTGTTTCTGTCGGCTTGTGGGGATCCGAGCGGTTGCTACTCAGAGAAGTTTGACTTTACAGAAATCATCATTATCTTCATCACCATCAACATGGACGTCCACTGCATTCCTCACCCTTAGAAACCACATCTGAGACGGTTGCTATGGAACGAGGGTCTTCAGCGGAGCTCTTCTGATGTGGAAACACGTCGGCGCAATTGCTTAGTTCTGAAGTTCCAACGAAAAGGCATTTTAACTAGATAGCTTGTTACGGACACCAATGGCTTTATTGTTTAGATGTTTCCTGGGATTCTTCCCTTTCAGCAAACCTTCCCGCATCCGTTTCTTAACCCTCAAAGCAAGTCTCCGTCAGCAGCCTCTCTCAGCACATTCAAACTCCACAAGAAAGAGAGCGAAACTCAATCCCAGGAGCCGTCGAGCTCAATGAGGTGACTGCACTGGAGCATCATTAATCAGTGTTGTGATCCATCAATTATACATGACTGCTGGAAGCCACTAAAGCATAATTGAGTGATAATTGGGGCTCGTGGAGGCGGAGCTTGTGTCCTCTGAAGTGTGTGATGTCACTTCCTGTGTCTGGGCGCCAGAGGTCTATTTAAACGCTGAGGACTGAGCGAGAGAGTCCGGAGCTTCAGGAACGCAGTGGTGTGTTGGTGAAGTTCTGCTGGTAAACGTGTGTGAGCTCATGTTTCTGATGTTGAAGACTCCAGGATCTCAACGACTCGCTTTCATGATCCTGATGGTGATCGCAGCCGTACAGTGTCAGGAGAATGAGAGGTACATCTATCTATCTATCTATCTATCTATCTATCTATCTATCTGTCTGTTTGTCTATCCATCCATCAATCTATTCATCCTTCCATTTCTATCTATCTATCTATCTATCTATCTATCTATCTATCTATCTATCTATCTATCTATCTATCTATCTATCTATCTATCTATCTATCTATCTATCCATACGTCCATCCATCCAACTATCCATCCATCTATCAATCTGCCTAACTTTCCATCCACCCAACTATCCATCCACCCAATTATCCATCCATCCATCCATTTATCCATCCATTTATCCATCCATCCATCCATCCATCCATCCATCCATCCAACCATCTGTTCTCTTGATCTTCTCTGTGGTTGTCCTGAGATTACACATCTCTCTCCAGCAGACGAGCGGTGACTGAGCATCAGCTGATGCATGATCGCGGTCGCTCCATCCAGAGTCTGAAGAGACTGATCTGGCTGTCCAGTGCGATCGAGGGTCTTCACACGGCCCAGATGCGCACCGTGACCCCTGATGACCCGGACATCAGGTGGCGCTCTCAGGCTCCGGGGCAGATCTTCTCTCAGTCCGGCCACAAGAGGGCGCTGGAGACGCTGCTGAGAGACATGTACACACCCCACCTCATGCAAGATCTGCTCGCAAATATGCACAATAGACAAATAACCACCTATTCTGATCTCCCGGGAAAACTAACCAATGACAGTCCGACCCGTCTGTAATAGAGACAGAGCAACACGTCATAATCTGAAACTACGCCCACCGGGCAGGAAAACAATCCAACTTCTGGCGTTAAGATTAAACAAACAAAAAACAAAACAATGTCTAAAAGCTGCTATGACAAGGTGTACAGCAAACAAGCTAAAAAGATAAATAAGTTTAAAAAGCTGTTGACCCCAAAAAACGAGCGTTTAAGGACACAAAAGAGGAGACCGGCTGGTGCAAATGGGTAACTGTGGGATCCTGACACTCAGTATGCGCTAAAAATACACTACATGTGCAGTAAACATTTAGACCTAAGTCAAATATCCAAATGTCAGTTTTATACATTATATTTCTGTAAGGTACGCTATTCTGTCGCCGATTACGTTCTCCTCAGTGGCGTAAATTAGTTCTCAGAGTAATAGACACGGTGCGCTCTCTCTCAATCGCCTGTTTCCACTTTTGTGTCTTTAAACGCTCATTTTTTGGAGTCGACAGATTATAAAAACGTATTTCTGGGTTGTTTCGCCTGTTTGCTGGACACCTTGTCTCATAGCAGCTTTGATTTGTTTGTTGTTAGAAATTATAAATGACGAGGACGCAGATTTACACAATACAGGCTCAATGGAGACGGCTGGATTATTTTTCCCGCCCGGTGGGCGTGGTCTAAATGCGCTCTGTCTCGAGACTGAGTGAGTGGAGAAGCTTTACCGAACAAAACTAGATCGTTCTCATTATAATATACAAACAAAACTAGCTAGTTTTGTAAAGACAAACGTATTTATTAGGATGTAAGCGATCTAGTTTTGGCGCGTTTTCTACATCTGCGCGCGCAGATTAACGGTCACCCGTGATCGTCACCTATAAATCTGCCTGCAAGTCTTGTACGTTTACTGTGGTTAGTACACGTCCAAAAACATGGTATATGTATAAAAATACTATGGTGTTTTTGTTTTGTAAGCATTTTGTTTACTTAATGTGTGTGATGGGTTTCAAATGTCTCGCTGTTATGATATTTATCTATAACTGTGGCTATAAACAGATCACATTTTTGATTTATTATGTGTGTGTGATTAAAGATGCTTTTAAGTAAACCACTGTTTATAGCAGAACTCATTTCGGCTGAAACACCTCAAATATAGTGAATGTGTGTTTGTATCTGAATTGTAATCCATAAAAAGAAGAACCACACACCAAAACAATACGTTTTATTCGTTTTTCTAACAACAGTGAAGGTCGTTTACCATTTAGTGTATTTATTTATTGCTTGCCAATGCCCAACTATTTCATATCCAGCTGCAACCCAAGTTTAAGATTAGTTTGCAGTTTATAAATACAAAACTCCTGCATTTCACAGTGCTCAGTATGAATATGTGAATATAAAATGATAAATAAAGTCAAATTGAAGTTCCACTCAGCTAACTGAGAACGTTCTGACAAGGTTCTCTCAAAGTTAAAGACAAGCGTTTTATTTCTAACGCATGTTCGTCATGTTGTTTAAATGTTTGTAATTGTTTCAGAATGTTCAAAACTAATGTTCACATAATGTTTGAAGAATGATGTTCCTTAACATTCACATAACCAAGAAAAAACATTAAAAAAAACTAGATGTTTTGAACGTTTGTGAGCGTAACTTTATGGGAACATTGGCAAAAAGTTCTTAGAACACAAGCTCAGAATATAAAACAGTATGAAATATGAATTAAACATGAACAAAGTAAACATGAACAAAACGCAGTGATTTCATTCAAACATAAAATTAATTATTAAAAAGTATAAATCCCATTACTGCAGAAAACACACAGTCCTACAGTAATCCATCAGGTAGAGCGGACTCTTGTGTTTCAGAAACATCCAGTAATGTTTACCTCTCCGCGTGCGGATGCAGAGAGTGAAGGGTTGGCACGGGTTTCTCTCTCACACACACAAACACACTCTCTCTTCCACTAGCACTTCATTATCCTGCAAAACATAAAAACACTGGCTTTAATTAGCAAAATGAGAGTTTGAATAGTCTAAAATATATCAAACGTCACAAGAACATCTTGACCTAGAAGCTAAAGTGAGACGGGACCTGAATCATCAAATGATCGAGTTCAAACTCGAGAGCGTTTCTGGACACACTGTTCAAACATATCTATATTTTGCATAAATGTTAGCATGCATAACGTTTATTGCAACTATATTTTATCCCAGATGAAAAATTCCAATTAGTAATAATGCCATATTATATTGCAATGTTATATTACCGAGATCCCAGTGAACTGGAACGTTCTCACAAAGTTATGAAAAAACGTTCTCCCAATAACAATCATTCTCCAAAGTTATTTAGTCTTTATAACGTTAACGTTTTTTAAAATGTTACTTGTTTCAGAACGTTCAGAGAACATCTAAAGTAACGGAATGATACAATGAAATGTTCTCTTAACGTTCACATAACCAAGAAAAAACGTTTATATAACGTAATGGGAAGGTTAGCAAAACATCTTTAATGTGTACTTTGTTAGCTTGGTTACTATTAGTTTTTATTAACATTTAAATGTATTTGATTTCAGTTAACAGATATTTTATTTAAAGTAACAAGTGTTTTTATGGTTTTAGTTGTCGTTTACTATATTATGTCAATAATGGAGTGCGCTACATATTTTTCTTTTTGGAAATGCGAGTCGAAGAGCTGCATGATTCTGGATAAATTAAGCTGCACGACAGCTTTTTTTTATTTAAACAGAGATGACGATTCGGAACAGACAACCAAACAAACTAACATTTCATTTACTAAAAGTTCTGACAAATGTTAATTGCTGCATTCTGAATGAATAAATGAATGATTCAATGACTCACTTCTAAAGATTTCACTTGTTTCATGACCGAATGAATCAGAGTTTTTGAATGAATCGCTTGAATTAATGATTCAATAACTAATCACCTGTCTCCACCTACTGGTGTAATGATGTAATCGACACAATCGTTACGAAGCATCAGGTGATTTGTTCTATTTTGATCACTACCATAGACAACAGTGATTTATATCTGAACTATAAACGTTTATCCCAGTTGTTCTGTGATAAACTGAATGATTGTAGGACAGAATTAATGCTACGGTGTGGTTGAAAATACTGTTTTATACGTAAGCATGATACCGGCTCTCTCTTTCAATGCTCCGGTATGATCTTGTCAAAGGTTTAATAGACACAGACGAATCATTGTAGTGAATGAATAAGATCGCGTGGGTGTTTGAATCAAGATGGTGATCTTTTAACGACTAGCGGTGCAGCTCTAGCGTGTCGTACGGTAATGATCTTCTCTTACGTCACTGCAGGATGTCGGCCAGTTTATCCTGATAGTACTCGTAGTTCTCCTGGCAGTCCTCCCACGGCGTGAACGTCTGCTCGTCGTTCTCTACGAACGTGTCCCAGGTGTAGGTGAAATCCAGCGGCTTCATCATGCGCAGTTTGCAGCCGGCGGCCGCTAGCGCCTTTAGCCCCGCCTGGATCTCAGGCTCCTCCCAGTCGAAGAGCCGCGCGGAGAAGATCGACAGGCGAACGCTTTTCCTGGCCTTCAGGATCTCCGTCAGCTTCGCGGCGCAGGCCGCGCACGGGCTGGACGACATGTACCAGGTGATGGTGTATTTGCAGGCTGGGTCGTAGTTGGGTAGGACCTGCTGGAAGAAGGCGTCCTCGGCGTGGGCGCCCGCGTGCTCGTCCTCGAGGTATCCGCGGAGGAGGCTGTCCGAGCCCTGGTCCACCAGGTAGCACAAGAAGGTTTTATTCCGGCCGGACGAGTACTCGACGTTCTTGAACTGGAACTTGTAGAAGAACGGGTCAATGCGATCCCTGTGGGCAGATAAAGCGGGTGACTTTAAGACCTGAATACTGGAACCTCAAGGCATTTCACTCAAGGCATTTCACGCAGATCACCACTTATGTACAGTTTTATTCTTTCGTATGTACAGCACTTTGGTCAACTCATGTTGTATTATAATGTGCTTTATAAATAAATTGAACCTTGAACCTTGAACCTTGAACCAAATCAGTCGCATTCTTGTAAACTCTTTTAGCGGCTCGATTTTTGTGATATCAACTTCAAATTTGAAACACAACTCAGTCCCTCCAGAAAAACGCGATTATGCGATCGTTGAATTCAATGCAAAATCAGCCAAAGTCCGCATATTTATGCGGGGGCCGCATTTTTTCAAATACGCCGCACTTTCGCCGCATAAATTGCCAATTTCCTTGCAAAATATGCGGGGTTTGCATAATTTTATAATCCTCGCATTTTCGTTGCAAAAAAAAGTCACGTGTATTTTAGTAGAAAGTTAAAAAATGTTCCGTTTGCTTCACACAAGAGCAGCCATTTCCCTCTGTTTCCATGGGAACGTTATGAAGTGACGCAATTACGCGACGCCGGACAGACTCACGGAGGCGATTGACATCTCACAAATCGAACTCGTATAACTGTCTGTCACACGTTCTACCGTCACATCGTTACTTAATAAACAACATAAGATAAAAGAAGTAGCATCAAACAGACATGGGGTGTTCGAGACGCACATATAACACTGCAGAGAGTTTAACAGGGAACGCGCAGCTCTTAAAGGGGCCACACCTTATTTACACTCGTTATAGTCTGAAATAAAACAAGATGAGAAATTAAATATTCCCAGCACTTTCTATGATGTAGTATGCTTGCTTATCAAAGGAAGTAATAAGAAATGACTCTTACATTAGCCTAGTGAGAACAGGATGTTAGGGGAATCACTGAAAAAGAGAAATCTTTTTCATCAAACCGCAATTTTTGCAAGTTCTCTCAATTTTTGCAAATTCCTGCAATTTCATCGTATAAAATTGCATAAATATCCCGCATATTCCATCGCATTTTTAAAGAAAACAGGCCGAGTAGGCTAATCAATCAATTTTTGCCCGCAACAATCACAAAAAAACTCCGCGTTTTTCTGGAAGGACTGAATACTATTATGGTAAATGTTATATATAAATCGCAAATTTTTTCACAAATTTTTGGAAATTACCACCACAAAATCAGTCATTTTGATCGCAAAAATCACAAAAAAAAAATCGTGAAATCCTGGAGGGACTGACAACTGAGTTAGACATATGGCTCTGAAATTCTAGTAATTTAAGAGACCAGGTTATTTTGTAAAATATATATTTTGAGAAAATGTTTGTGTTTCAGTGTTTGGGTAGTTGTGTTACCCAGCTGCTCCTGGGTCAGACGTAACAAGCCTCTGTTTTGGTAGTTTATGTGTTACCCAGATCCTGGGTCAGACTCAACAACCCAGTGTTAGGTAGTTTTGTGTTACTCAGATCCTGGGTCAGATATAACAACCCGGGGGTTGAGTTATTTATTGCAGACTTTTTGCGACCTCTTCAGAAGAGGGCAGTGCAGCTCGAGTGTCTTCGGTAAATTCCAAATTAGGTTGTTTTCAACCCAGGACATTTGCTTTACACTAAACTTAAACTTCTGTTAAAACATTTTGATGTTCGTAAACTTCTGCAAAAATCTGCTGATTGTGTCTTTAAAAGGAACCAACCGTACCAGTCTGTATTCCAAAGCTTTCATGAAAGGGGAGTGATTATTTATGGTTAACAGGTTAAATGTGCATTATTCCGCAGTCTTTATCCTCCGAGGGGGGTTCTGTGGGGGTTTTACACAGCTCCTTCACAGGCTGACAGGTGGAAGGACTGTCGGGGTTATAAATACCCTCAGCGGCGGCAGAACTTTATTCCTGGAGTCTGACCCATATACAGAACCGTGTGTCGTGAGATGCTTTGGTTTGGAGGCATTGTGTGTGTTTGCTGCCAGATGAACCTGGCTGATCTGTACTGAGCACCTGCTAGTAGATGATCCACAACAATTCACAGCTTTAATGTGTCGACAGAATCAAACTCATCAGCGTTATCAAACACGCTTGGATTCTTAAACGGATTCGGAAATGCAAATATCCATTTAACCCTTTAGAAATCCAGCAATTATCTCTTAAATATGTCAACTATGCTTTCAAAACCAATTAAAAATCTTCAAATGAGCTTAAGATGATTAGTTACCAACATCCACGTTCATTTTGCAGCACAAATGCTGGGTTGTTTTAACCCAATTTTGGGTCAAATATAGACTCAAAAATTGTGTTAATTTTAAGCATTTAACCCAATGGCCGGGTTTGTCCATATCTGACCCAAAATCGCAGACTCAAATTGGATGATGACTACTGACAGATTTTGGGTCTGTTTTTATTTCTCTTTGGAAATCTTCGTCCATTTTAGGCTAAATGAGATGCAAAAGGTTCATTAAGTTTCAGGTTCAGGCGATTCAGGTTCTTCCGATTGATTCTTTAAAGCACCAGATGGATGCTCTAGCGTTATTTTTGAGAGTGTGTACTTTAGATAACACACAGCAGACAGCGAGACACATCACCGCCTGTCAGGACCGACCTTGGTGGGGGTTGGGTTGGATTTATCTGCTCTCCACAAGCTTTCGACCCAAACGTTCACGCTTTTCCCAATAGATCCACAGATATGCTCTGGAGAATCACTACCATTTTTGGCTCCCCGAAGAGACTTTCGGTGCTCCGTTTGTTTCTTTAATGATATAAATAACCCCTTTCCACCCTTTAAGTGGTTCCATGGTTGTTAAAGGTTCTTCATCAATGCCAATAATTAGACATGATGGAACAAACCCAAAATTATTCATTAATCCCCCTGAAAATCTTGTCATCTGCAGCCATTGGTGTTGGTGTAGATTCACACACTCCGCGTCATTGATCCCAAACACCATTGGTTCTCGCATATCACATGACTAATCGTGATTCAGCAAGTTTGTGAGCAAAAGGGTGACTTAAATGTTAGCACACAGACCACATCGAATACTTTTACAAAGCTTTTAAGGTTCCAAAAGTTGTTGGTTTTTTTTGTCATAGAAGCATTGGGAACCAAAAACGGTACTTCTGTGACTGTATCAAAAAACCCATTTTGGACCTTTCAGTGATAAGTTCTTAAAAAGAAAAAATAATTCTATAAGAGCGAAGAACATTTGCATAATCTGAAGAACCTTTCATGCAATGGAACAGCCCTGTGGATTCTTCATGGAACCATCGATGCCAATAAAGAACCAATAAGATGTTTTCTGGGGGCGTACCTGCTCCTAAACATCTCCTGTTGTGGGTTTGGGATGCACATGTTGTTTTATCCTCGTCTAATGTTCTGTCCAGGGTTTTCAGACTCACCCGGTGATGATCTCGAACGGCGGCAGCTCCATCAGCTCCGGTTTCTCTCCGTTCCCTTCCTTCTCCACTCCGGCACCGGCACCGGCCTCTCCGTTCTCCACCGCCTCCTTCTTTCCATTCACCTCAGGCTTCTCTCCTTCTTTAGGGGGTTTCTCCTCTTTCTTTGCCTCATTTTCTGCTCTTTCTTTCCTCTTTACGGTCTGACGAGAGCCGACACCACTGCTGCTCTTTCTGTCGGCCATCTTTGAAACTAAACACACACACACCTAAGTATTTATAACAGCACTAGTGTGTGTGTGTGTGCAGCTGTCCGTCTGTTCTATTAAAAGACCTCCTGGCCATAGAGATGATAGATAAACGAAATCTTACACAGCATTTCATCAAAAGTTGGACGGACACTTCTTCCTGGGATATCAGACAGATTTGTGTTGTTGTTGTGCAGCGCATAGTGAAGTAAAAGCATTATGAAGTTGGTTGATTAATATCCAGAGCTCCAATATAACTAACGTTAACGTTCCCGGATCGTTTGCTTTGAGAGAACCTTTGCAGAACGTTCGCTGTGATATTAGCTGCACTGAAACTATTAACTCACGACAAGCCAACTGAACTGATACAATCATCTGTCCGATAACATCTGAGGTGCAAAACAACATCTGGATTTTTTTTTTATCGCTCAAACATTCACTGCTAAAGATCAACGTGGAAACATGACATCGAAACAACGTTGATCTGACATTGTTTTGCTCATCGAATTAACGTTGAACCAACGTCAGACGCGTCATTCTTTCAAAACTAACGGAAAATCAACTTGAAATCAACGCGTTGTTTGAACGTTATGAAAGCAACCAATTTTCGATTTTAATTTAGCTTTGAAGAATGCCGCGTCTGACGTTGGTTCAACGTTAATTCGATGAGCAAAATCAACGTTGTTTCAATGTCACGAGAGACGTCGTTTCCACGTTGATTCAATGTCAGTTTGCTGTCTGGGACGTTAATTTGATGAGCAAAACAATGTCAGATCAATGTTGTTTCGATGTCATATTTCCACGTTGATTCAATGTCAGTCTGCTATCTGGGTAAATATAAAAAAAAATTCGAGTTAGGCTACACTGCATTCGTTACAAGAGGTTTTGTCTAATTCTCGCGAAAAAAACTAAAACAAAACAACAACGTTGAAACAAGTTAAATTACCTTGAGAAGGAACTCTGCATAAGACTCGCTGTTTTTAGTGACTGTATCTAACAGCGTGACTGAAACGAAGCCAACCGTACGCAGTTTACGTAAGGGGTAAGTCGCGCGCTTTGGTAAACTTCTGTCAATCATTCTTTTGAAAGTTGTCATTCATCTCCTGAGGTGATGAAAACGGCACTAAACAGAGGCAGTGAGCTGTTGTAGCACACGCTCCTGGTGAAGTAAGTGTCGACGACGACGTACGAGATCACTATCTTATTCACGTTGTAATAATTTAAGTCTTGCTAGCCGCGAGTTAGCGATTTTACCTCAGGTAACCGTTCTCATGCTCAAACCTGTGGTGTGTGTTTGTGTAAATGGAATATTTAAATGTGTTGTTAATTAGAAAAAAACACTTAAAACATTTTCTATTTTACGCTTATTTGTTAGCCTAATCAAACAAAAACTCTAACGTTACCTTTGGAAGTTTAGTTTGCTGGTCCCTCGTATGAGAATGATCGATCAGTAAATCCCCTGATCTGTATTGATAACCAAATCGGTATTTCCAATAACTTCACGTTAATGCAAAAAGTCATGGTAGCACTATTGATACTTTCTGGTACTTTTTTGTAGGTTAAAAAATACCAGGGAAAATGTCCAAAGGATCCTCATGGTACTTTTTGTTGTTGTAGTTCCCGGATGTGTCCAGATGGTGGCAGGAGTTTCACACTGATGGAGTTTGAGTGTGTGTGTGTGTGTGAAGCTTTAACCTTACCTAACCGATCAATGGAGTTAATAACAGAAGGAACTGCTCTCCGTCACACTGACCTTCATGTTGAACTAGATGGCGAATATATAACAGCTCAGACCCCAAGCTGAGCTCAACACACGGACACAGCGACTTCCCAATGATTTTACTTCAAGATTATCAACCCAAACCGAACCCTTTGTGGACAAAGACGTGGAAATAAAGCAGAATGTAATCTGCAGTGCATCATATTTACATTTGAAGTCAATCATTATGGCTTCAGGGCATTTATGAATCATCTTTTTTTGTCAGTAAAGTATAGTCTGAGCATCATGAGCTCAGGAGATTAATTTAAATACATACGTTAAATGTGACCTTTTAAAACATGACCTTTGTAGTGCTGATCTAATACGGTTTCTCTCTCTGATCTACTGGTGATTATTTAGTTATGATCTTATCTCGCCTTCTGTAGAAATCATTAACATCTTAAGTCTGAAAACAAAGAGCATTTCTTTATTTGATCACATTTGCAGCCGCAAGTTTTCTCTTGAAGAACCGCACTGACACACACACACACACACACACACACACACACACTACCAGCAAAGAGTTTTAATCCATAAGATTCATAATGTTTTTAAAAGAAGTCTCTTCTGCTCACCAAGGCTGTGTTTATTTCATTAAAAATACAAAAAAAAAAAAAGTAATATTATTATTCTGCTTTAAATGAGTTTTTTCTATGTGAATATATAAAAAAGAGTAATTTATTCATTATTAACATTAATGATAATAATCATAAATGTGTCTCGATCATCAGATCCTCATATTAAGAGTGATTTCTGAACGATCATGCGACACTGAAGACTTGTGTAATGATGATAAAATACACAGGAATAAATTACACTTTACTGTATATTCACATAGAAAACAGATGATTTACTGTACATTAAAATAATGTTTCACTGTTTCTTACCGACTTAAAAATATTACCGATCCCAAACATTTCACTAGAAGATTTATCAGTGAGGATCTAAAATAAATAGTGAGAAGCTCTTAAAAAAGCTGAAAGGACATTGATGACTGATGGATGATAGAGAGAGATAGATAGATAGAGAGGGAGGTGTAGGTGTACGTGACAGGCGCCTCCGCTCATTCATCTTCACTCAAACCCGTTCTCTTGCATTCCTTGTTTCTCCATCATGTGACGTCGACGACATGGAAAAGGCCTGCAGAGATGCGGAGGGGAATGCGATGGAAAGACCTAAATATGGATCACATGATCAACCGCTATTTTTAGTGGCGGACTGAGTAAAAATGGAAAGAGAAAAGTGCAAACATGCAGATGATGCTTCAGTCCTAGAGTAAACACATCAGGATCCTCACACACAACAACAGAACAGTGTTTACCATCACCTACATCTACAGAGCAAACACACACACACACACACACACTCCAGCAAGTCCTGCAGCAAACCGAAACCTGTTATAAAGTTACACACACACACAGCGACGGTAAATATTGACAGAAATGACTTCATCCCTCCAGGTCTAGTAGAGAGTGTTGTGTGTGTTTGAGTGTGAATGAGTGAGTGTGTCTGCCTGTGTGTGTGAGAGTGTGAATTGCCATGTAAAGAGTGCCAGCGAGACATTATTTGCTCTGTTTATCTCTGAATGCATGTTAGCGCTCCTGTCATGTTTCAAGTTCATGTATCAAGGTCTGAAAAGCTATTGTCAGGAACAGGGTTGAGCGAGCGAGAAAGGGAGAGAGAGATATTCGCTGGAATTCCCCCTCCCAGCGGGACACGCTCACCTGGACACGCCCCTCACGCCGTTCGCTATAAATGCAGATTAGCGGCGCAGGTGCATCACAAACCCTTCAGATCCTCTAACACACACACACAGGCGACTGGATTATTACTTAACCAACACTTACTGGGATTTTATCTGGAAACCAAACTTTCGTCTGGCTAACACAACAGGTAAACTCGCCTTTGAAAAGTTACAAGCAATTTTGAATTCAAGAAGACCAAAATGGCTATTGTACTCCTGATTAAGGTTTTGATTCACATCAAATGTTTGCTACTGTATTTTTTGTTTCGGGATGATGTTACATCTGTGTTTTTGTTTTTTTTGTATCTTGCAGAATTCACAATGGCGTCAAGCGAACTCAGTCTAATCCTCAACAACGCGAATGCCAACTTGTACCCGGAGCCGCAACACCCGTTGATGTGCATGACCAGAACACCACATCTCTCAGAGATCAACTTCCACAACAGCAACACTTGCTGTAAGTTCTTGACATCCCTTTCAGATCCTTCTTAATCACTAATAATCTTTGCAACTTTATTTAAGACAGTAACTTTATTGTAAAGCTGCATCTGTATTGTTGAAGCGCTGTATAAATGAAGATGGCTCGACTAATGTAATGGGATGCTTCGCATCACTCAACCAAAGCCCAGACATGCCGATAATCTCTCCTCCCTCAGTCTGACCTCAGTTTCTGACTCTTAAAATCATTAACCCGGGCAATGTTTAACTTGGCGCGCAGGAATGCTTTCTATACAGGCTTTCGGCAGTGTTGACACTGTGATTAAAAAACCCTACGGGGGGTGCCAACACTACAGATAGTTAAACACACAACAGAAGCGCCAAACCCTGGAGACGGTGTTCCTCTATTGTTAGATCTGCGACCGAATCACCTGTGCAGGTGTGATTGAATCTAAACGTACTTTTAAACCTGTTCTCCGGCAGGCCCCTGGGACCAGGTCAACCCGCAAATGTGGACAAGGCAGAACGTTCTGGAGTGGATCGGCTTTCAGGTGGAGGAGAGCCGGTTTGATGCAAGTCGGCTGAATATGAGCTACTGCGACATGGATGGGCTCACGTTGTGCGCCATGCCTAAAGAAACATTGATGAGCATGTTTGGACAGAGCTTTGGTGAACGGCTCCACCAGAATCTAGAGAACCTGAAAGCCAGACATGGTGAGTGACTTGTTTAACCGAACCCTTTTTTTGGAAGTTGTACCTCTTGGGAATGCATTGACACCCTTGATTTGCTTGTATCTACAGCTAATGACTTGTCTGACAACACCGTTCTAAGTGAATCTGAATTAGATATACTGGAAAACATCCTTCATGACCAGTTTCCCTTCATGCACGGACCAAACCTCGGACCTCTGCTGGAAACCGTGGTGGTTCAAACCTCAATCCCAACTGGTGAGTCCACTTTAAACCCAATCCACAGAGAGCAGTACCAACTTGCCCGAACTGGAAACAATAAAGTAATTCTGTTTCCGCAGACAATTCAGAGACAAAATACAGTTACTTCGATGAGTACACCAACCAGCTGACTCCAGAGAGCGATCACGGATATGACTCCCTAACCGAGAGTTTCCAGAGTTCCCACGCAGGTACGCATCGAGTCCACCGAGCTCGAATGAACAAATAACTCCTGAAGTCCAGATCCTGAAGTCTAAACTCTTTGTTTTCGTCCTTTTCAGGCAGCTTCCTGAACCCGAGCTCACCCGAGTCCAGCAGCGATTCAGACCCTGAATACTCAGAGATGCCGTTCTCCGTTAGCTCAAGTAAGTACCTTCGAAGCTCAACCTCACTCCTCGAGGCCTATCAACCTGTAGAGGCTAGTCAAACACACCTGAACCAGCTAATCAAGGTCGTCGGGATTACCTGACAGTTAAAGACAGGTTGAAACTAAACTCTGAACTCTGCAGGAAGGTGGTTCTCGAGGAGCCATCGATAGAATTGACATTCCCCGAATGATCCAAGAGGTAGTTGCCTAACCTTGGAATGCTTCCTTTTCCACAGAGGTCACTATAAAACAAGAGCCTGGAAAGAGCCAGAAGAGAGGTCGAGGACGCCCTCCAAAGCCCAGGAATAATGAGGGATACGAACACTTCATTCAGTCCAAAAAGAGCAAACATTGTAAGTACGCAGAACTCTATTTAAAGACGCCCCCAGCAAGCAATTTTGCATGGCCGTCCAAACACGTTGGGTGGTTTTAGAGTTCTTTTAAACACAAAATTGCTTGCTGGGAACATAAGGCCGAGATCGAGTGTAAGAAGAGGCTAACAAGACTTTAATTGCAGCTCCAAGAGGAACCCACCTTTGGGAGTTTATCCGAGATATCCTGATTCATCCGGAGCAGAATCAGGGTCTGATGAAGTGGGAGGACCGACGGGATGGCGTATTCAAGTTCCTCAAGTCCGAAGCCGTTGCTCAACTTTGGGGGCAGAAGAAGAAGAACAGCAGCATGACGTACGAGAAGCTCAGTAGAGCCATGAGGTAAAGGACTCAATTCTGGGATCAAGGGATTTGTCTCGGCGTCTGGGATCGAGGATTAATTGAAACTCTTGCTCTTTCCTACAGGTATTACTACAAGCGAGAGATTCTGGAGAGGGTTGACGGACGTAGGCTCGTCTATAAGTTCGGGAAGAACTCCACCGGTTGGAGAGTGGAGGAGACCGGATACTAAAGAGAGAGTCGCTTCTGGTCAAATGTAGAGGTTTTGGTCTCAGGCTTAATGGGCTTTGAAGATTGAAGGTCCTCGCTTTAGAAACACACTCTTCCCAGAGGGAAAAGGTTTCACAGAAACTGTAAGCCAGTGTTTTGGCTAAAGTAGGTTTTATGAACCGGTAAAATTGTATAGTGGGGCTTGTCTGGTTGGATTGGCACGCGGGCGTGGCCTGGATCAGACGGTATCGCTACACCACTTAAAGACTCTGTAAACACACGTTCTACACAATGGTTGAACTGTGAGAGAAGGTAAAGCTTTGTAAAGCCTCTTTGGTGTTGGGAAATGAAGTTTCATGTGTAACTATTTGTCAGAGTAGACTGACCGAAGAACATGACGGTGGTTTGAAGTTTTGTAACGTTCATATTTGTTGTATATACACACAGTACTATATATATTCTTCGTAATACTTGTCAATCTAGTACAAATCAGATATATCACTGAAGATTCTGCTCAATTTTGTTATGTGATTTGTTAAGTCACTGGATTATGTGTATGAGGATTCCCTCGCAGATTGTATACTATAACAATTTTGTATGGCATATATTTGCTGTTTCTTTTGTATGAGCTTTTTCTAAAATAAAATTTCTTATGAAAACTATCTTTGGATGCGTTTATCTTGTAGTTGGTGCCTCACCCTCTTTATAACTACGTTCCACTCAAACGTATTTCAACATTTACTTTATATTTGCTCAAGTCTTGTTATCAGAGATCACAGGTGTGTTGAAATGAGACACTTCTGTATGAATTACAACACAAATATACGCAACAGCTCGCACAGACAAACACTACTTGAGTTATTGTGCACCTCAACCATCCAGCATTAACATGTTAAAAATGCGGGTCAAATATCAGTGCAAATCAAGATCTTACATGCCGTATGATTCAGCAGATTTTTGTTACTGCGAGGCTCCAAAATATATACAAAACATCACGAATCTTCAAAAAAACAATGTGTTTGAATCAGGTGGTTTTTAGTGCACGTATAAAAGCAGTTCAAACAGGTGTAGAGAATCACATTAACCACCACTAACTCATCACAATCAAACCTAATAAAACTAGACTGGTTTTGGCATTTCAAATCGTGCAACTTATTTAACACGTCGCCGCTCGGTTTTAAACGTGATTTAACTGTGCAAAAGTTTAGGATGACTTTAAACCGTAAAACAAGAACACATAAGTCTATACACCAATTTTTGTGTTACTGTTTGGTTTTCACGCCTAGAATTTCCAAACGACGCATTTGATGCACCCAACCGAATGGCATTTTTCATAGCAGGTTTAGTTTTGCATTTTAGAGCACAATGCCACTGTTTTTTAGAGGTCCGGCATTCAAATACACACATTCATAAGCCACATTGCATTTGAATTTTGGACCCACATGCAAATAGATGTAGCTGAAGCAAGAGAACCGTCGTCCCAATTCAAAGCAGTAAATAGAATTTGAATTGGAAAATCTCATGTGTCTGAAATAAAACACCATTTAATACCTGTGAGAGCTGCACAAAACACTCATGAGCTCGAAAACACTTTAAACTACACTGGAATTACGGTTATTGGAGACAGCTAATCTGGTCGCGTTGAACCGGATTTATTTTACACTAGAATCCATCAAACCATCTCAGATGACTTGATCACAAGTTACTTAAAACAGAAGTTTCACTCTGGGATCTTTACACCATTGTCATGATTTTATTGTGTGTGACCAGTCACCCAGAGATTATGAGCGCTTACTTACAATAACATGAATATGTGCATCACATAACCTCTTTAAGGCGTGTTGCAGGTGTGCGCACTGTTATATTTTCATTTTTTAAGACAATACACAAAACTATGCGCACTGCAAACATAAGGTGGATTGTCAGTTTGAATCGTGACTATCATGACTAATATTCTCTGTACACTCCTAAAAGAGCTGTTGTCTAAACTGAAATTACCGACAATAATTATCCAGGTCAAGAATGTTTTTGATAAGCCATGCCCGAGAGAAAGGTGTAAACTTATACAGTCATTACCCAGCTAACAGGTTCTCTCAAAGTGTATATTATTGATCTACCTTACTTCAGGTGGACGATGACGCAATATTCCTCTAGAAACAAACTTTGGTGCATTATTTTCCGCTTATCTCTGTATTTACATATTTTTTTAACAATTGCATGCATCGTCATTTCAAAATGTTGTCATTAAAATGCTTTATAGTTGCTTTCTAAAGCCTGTTTACAGCAAGAGCAGTTTACACCACACCAGCGGACGATAACTATAACGATAACTATATTAGTGTTCACACCAGCGGACGATAACTATAACGATAACTATATTAGTGATCACACCAGCGGATGATAACTATAACGATAACTATATTAGTGTTCACACCAGCGGACGATAACTATAACGATAACTATATTAGTGTTCACACCAGCGGACGATAACTATAACGATAACTATATTAGCGTTCACACCAGCGGACGATAACTATAACGATAACTATATTAGTGTTCACACCAGTGGACGATAACTATAACGATAACTATATTAGTGTCCACACCGGCGGACGATAACTATAACGATAACTATATTAGTGTTCACACCGGCGGACGATAACTATAACGATAACTATATTAGTGTTCACACCAGCGGACGATAATTATAACGATAACTATATTAGTGTCCACACCAGCGGACGATAACTATAACGATAACTATATTAGTGTTCACACCAGCGGACGATAACTATAACGATAACTATATTAGTGTTCACACCAGCGGACGATAACTATAACGATAACTATATTAGTGTCCACACCAGCGGACGATAACTATAACGATAACTATATTAGCGTTCACACCAGCGGACGATAACTATAACGATAACTATATTAGCGTTCACACCAGCGGACGATAACTATAACGATAACTATATTAGTGTTCACACCAGCGGACGATGACTATAACGATAACTATATTAGTGTTCACACCAGCGGACGATAACTATAACGATAACTATATTAGTGTCCACACCAGTGGATGATAACTATAACTATAACTATATTAGTGTTCACACCAGCGGACGATAACTATAACGATAACTATATTAGTGCTCACACCAGCGGACGATAACTATAACGATAACTATATTAGCGTTCACACCAGCGGACGATAACTATAACGATAACTATATTAGGGTTCACACCAGCGGACGATAACTATAACGATAACTATATTAGTGTTCACACCAGCGGACGATAACTATAACGATAACTATATTAGGGTTCACACCAGCGGACGATAACTATAACGATAACTATATTAGTGTTCACACCAGTGGACGATAACTATAACGATAACTATATTGGTGTTCACACCAGCGGACGATAACTATAACGATAACTATATTAGTGTTCACTCCAGCGGACGATAACTATAACGATAACTATATTAGTGTCCACACCAGCGGACGATAACTATAACGATAACTATATTAGTGTTCACACCAGCGGACGATAATTATAACGATAACTATATTAGTGTTCACACCAGCGGACGATAATTATAACGATAACTATATTAGTGTTCACACCAGCGGACGATAACTATAACGATAACTATATTAGTGTCCACGCCAGCGGACGATAACTATAACGATAACTATATTAGTGTTCACACCAGCGGACGATAACTATAACGATAACTATATTAGTGTCCACACCAGCGGACGATAACTATAACGATAACTATATTAGTGTTCACCCCAGCGGACGATAACTATAACGATAACTATATTAGTGTTCACACCAGCAGACGATAACTATAACGATAACTATATTAGGGTCCACACCAGCGGACGATAACTATAACGATAACTATATTAGTGTTCACACCAGCGGACGATAACTATAACGATAACTATATTAGCGTTCACACCAGCGGACGATAACTATAACGATAACTATATTAGTGTTCACACCAGCGGACGATAACTATAACGATAACTATATTAGTGTTCACACCAGCGGACGATAACTATAACGATAACTATATTAGTGTTCACACCAGCGGACGATAACTATAACGATAACTATATTAGTGTCCACACCAGCGGACGATAACTATAACGATAACTATATTAGTGTTCACACCAGCGGACGATAACTATAACGATAACTATATTAGTGTTCACACCAGCGGACGATAACTATAACGATAACTATATTAGTGTCCACACCAGCGGACGATAACTATAACGATAACTATATTAGTGTCCACACCAGTGGATGATAACTATAACTATAACTATATTAGTGTTCACACCAGCGGACGATAACTATAACGATAACTATATTAGTGTTCACACCAGCGGACGATAACTATAACGATAACTATATTAGCGTTCACACCAGCGGACGATAACTATAACGATAACTACATTAGTGTCCACACCAGTGGATGATAACTATAACTATAACTATATTAGTGTTCACACCAGCGGACGATAACTATAACGATAACTATATTAGTGTTCACACCAGCGGACGATAACTATAACGATAACTATATTAGTGTTCACACCAGCGGACGATAACTATAACGATAACTATATTAGTGTTCACACCAGCGGACGATAACTATAACGATAACTGTATTAGCGTCCACGCCAGCGGACGATAGCTATAACGATAACTATATTAGTGTCCACGCCAGCGGACGATAACTATAACGATAACTATATTAGTGTTCACACCAGCGGACGATATCTATAACGATAACTATATTAGTGTTTACTCCAGCGGACGATAACTATAACGATAACTATATTAGTGTTTACACCAGCGGACGATAACTATAACGATAACTATATTAGTGTTCACACCAGCGGACGATAACTATAACGATAACTATATTAGTGTTCACACCAGCGGACGATAACTATAACGATAACTATATTAGTGTTCACACCGGTGGACGATAACTATAACGATAACTATATTAGTGTTCACACCAGCGGACGATAACTATAACGATAACTATATTAGTGTTCACACCGGTGGACGATAACTATAACGATAACTATATTAGTGTTCACACCAGCGGACGATAACTATAACGATAACTATATTAGTGTTCACACCAGCGGACGATATCTATAACGATAACTATATTAGTGTTTACTCCAGCGGACGATAACTATAACGATAACTATATTAGTGTTTACACCAGCGGACGATAACTATATTAGCATCCACACCAGGGTTTATTGTTCATTGCGGAATTTTTTTTCTGAAAGTTCATCTAACGATATTGTTCCTCTGTGTTGTGAACTCTGCTATTCCTTTATATTTTAATGATTTTTAGAATTAAATGTTTTTTTGCTATAGTCCTCAGTGTGAACGGGCCTTGCACAATTTCGGTTGTGCGAGGCCCGTTCACACTGAGGACTATAGCAAAAAAGATTTAGGTCTAAAAATCATTAAAATGAGCGTTCCCGATCCGACGCGACCCCTGAAGAGAAGCGATGTGTGTTAAACTGCAGAGAGAGAGTGTGTGTGGAGATGATTGATGATGACATGCTTCAGATAAGAGCTTGTGTGTGTTCACTGCATTTCTCAAACTCCTGTCGAGTCTTGTTTCTATTTTTCAACGCAACATTCTTCCACAGTTCTCTGGAAAGTGTATTGGTCAGTGTGAACGATGATTATGATGTTTATGCCAAGTGAAACTGGAGCACACACACACACACACACACACAATACCAGTCAAAAGTTTTGGATCTGTAAGATTTTCAATGTTTAAAAGTCTCTTCTGCTCACCAAGGCTGTGTTTATTTGACTAAAAATGTAACAAGAAAAAACAGTAATATTGTTAAATATTATGATAATTTAAAATAACGGTTTTCTATTGTAATATATTTTAGTGTTATGTATTTAATTTCCCAAACTTTTGAGACTGGTAGTGTGTATATATTAAATATATTAAATATATATTGGCAGGATTGTTGGTGTGTTTGGGTGTTTCTCCTAAATAATTATCTGTCCAGTAACTGAAATAATTTAAACAACGTTAGACGTCACAGTCACGTGACTAACCGGGTCCGGATCCAGACGCTGATTGTGAGGTCACAACTAAAATTAGACTATTGATTTAACATTGGGTGATGACATTTCTTTTTTTTTTTTTTTCATTGTAAATATAAAATAGAATATATAGGGAATGTATTTATTGTATTGTCACAACATTTTATTCATAATTGTACATTTTCTCTAACAGTACCCAAATACTTTCTTTGTGACTTCAACAACTTAATTAAGACACTAAAAACAACAACAACATGAAACTGTATGACGATCTGTTGCGTGATGCATTGATTCACTACCTCAGTATTTCTCCCTCTCTATTGTATTTCATAATTAATTCATAAAACCTGTCTTCCTTTATCGATGCTGTCATCCATCGCTGTACATGTTCAGTTCATCAGCTGAGAGACTTTATGTGCAGATTCATGTAATGTTATCAAGATTTAATAACAATTAAAACATTTGCGAGAGTGCTTGAATTAAAACAAATGCATTTTTCTTTATATTATGAAGTAAAGTTCAGACTATGTAGTTCACTCTCCTGTCATGCGTTATTGCTGTCCCATATGACGTGAAGCCCCGCCCACATCCTGCCTCTCCCGCGATGATCTCATGCAGCTGATTTGCATAAGTATGTAGGGATTTTCCCGCCCTTCTCCCCTTCAACTTCCAAGGAAAATCCATGTAGATCAGCGGCCCACACACACTCTATTATCTCACACACGCCTTGAGAACACACAGTGTTTTCAGCCAAACGTAAGCCTCTAGATGGATCTGGTTTGTGATTATTTGTTAATAATTTAATTTCGGTGTGTGTTTTGGAAGTGATCGATCGACACTGGCCAGTTGTTCATTAGTCACGTGACGCGGGACTGGCTCTACTGCGTCTTCACGCTTGTGTGTTAAAACAAAGTATGATTTCATGCAGCATTATTACGTTTAATTCAAAGATTGGCATCCAGTTATTCTGCATGTTAACTTAATAAGAGACTTCTAGTTTTTTATATGTTAAATGTATTTAATCAAACTGTTTTATATCATACATTCATTACATATATTGATTATATACAGTTTTATTTGTTATTTTATTTTAAAAAATATGTCATTATATAATTCATATTATAATTTGGCGTCCAGTTATTTAGATTAATTAAAATATATTTCATCAAAATGTCATCGATGATTTCTGAGGAACAAACATGTTTTTGGAGATGTCGTTTACCTCAGATATTTTATTACTGCAGTAACGATTCAGTGATGTCGTTCCTCATGAACACATCGAGACTTCTGGAGTGTGTGTGTGTGTGTGTGTGTAAGAGCAGTGTGAACATTTGGCTAAAAATCTGTGCTTTAGCTCCTCAGGGTTAGAATGACATAAAACTCAGCAAACGATGATAATGATGTAACTTTCAGACAGAGAAGTGTCAGTTTACACACACACACACACACAGTCAGGAAACTGCTGGATTATGTTCGCTCTGATGAGAAGTGTATGAATGAAGCCATCACACACACACACACACCACTGTTTACCTCTTTTGTGTCAGATCTACAGGAAGTCAGCGCATCATTTCCTCTCAATCACAACACTGACACTCTCCAGTTCTCATAACACACCGTTCAAAACAACACACTTTACTATGATATAGACTCGGCTAACATTATAAACTCTCGCAACTGTCTTCACTTGTATGTAGTTAAAACAGCATTTACAAATTAACTGAATCTGCTAATGTATGTGCAACATGACATCATGACTTTTGCGTAAACATATACGCCACTTTCGAGTCAGGTGGCGTGTTATCTCTACGCATTTTGAGCTATCCGCGTGTATCCGCGTGTAAGCGTATATGTCTACGCCATTAACGTCCGCGTCATTCCGCGTGTCCGTACACGCAGTCAAATCTCCAGTCATAAATGCCATTAACCCCAGTGACGGTTAGGTTTAGGGACGGGGTTGAGGTAAGTCATATATTTATATAACGTTAAGTCAACGGCGTTCATAAACACGCTGAAAGGCGATTATGCGTCTTGATAGCACGCCAAAAATGAAAATACGAATTGGCGTGTCATACACACGCTACTTTATGAGATCAGTCTGGTATGTGTGTGTGTGTGTGTTTACATGTATTAATTTAGCAGACACTTTTATCCAAAGCGACTTACACATGAGAGCAGTGATGCTAACAGGAGAACACACGCTAGCGCTGCGACCCTCAGTTTAGGCTAACGCTAGGAGTCCTGCGGCGGGACTGGGACCAGCACTCAAACAGCTCCTGTGTGTGTGTGTGTGTGTGAGAGAGAGAAAGCGAGTTAGTGAGAGTGAGTGTGTGTGTGTGTGTGTGAGAGAAAGTGAGTGTGAGTGAATGTGTGTGTGTGTGTGAAGGTTATAGGCTTGTCTATTCATATCTGACAATGCTTTTCCAGAATTGAGCAACGCAGCCACACACACACACACACACACACACACACACGTACACACATCTTCATAATGTTGATCAGTTAATCTCACAGTAATAAAGTGATTTTTGCCCCTCAAACAGTGTGACGTGTGTGTGTGTGTGTGTGTGTGTGTTTCCAGGCTCATCCTCACGTGTGTTTCTGTAAACATAAGAAGTGTGTGTGTTTTACGGCCCTGATGTTGATCTCGCTGACCCAGATCACACACACACACACACACACACATCTTAGATAAGATGTTCGTTGGTAGAATGTATTCATAAATGAGCATTCGTTACAGTATTTATTAATCTGTGTTAATGTGAGTTCATGTTAGCTCACAGCGCAGTAGCTAATGCTAACAAACACAACCTTTGATGTCAATAATGTGTTGAAATTAATATTAACTGAGATTAATAAATGCTGTAGAAGTATTGTTCATTCATGATAACTAATGAACCGTACTGTAAGTGTAATGTTCCCAGTAAACCTTAGCAACCACATAGCAACACCCTAGCAACCATTCAGGCCAACCTAGCAACCACACTTCATTATTTGAGCAGGACTGACCAAAAACACCAGAAGTTCTGTATAACACTGAATTAAATGTGTGTGTGCGTCATTGTGTGCGTCAGTGTGTTTGTGTGTCAATGTGTGTGTGGGTTACAAAGTCACAGAGTCGTTAAGTTATTGAGGTCAGTTCCAGTAAAGAGACACGTGAGTTTGTGCCGATGTGTGTGTGTCGTCGCTCTTGGATACGTCTCGCTGACTGTAAGCTGTTTACATCCAAACACACACTCGTTGATTAGCAAAACACTTTAGCAAAGCTCAACCTCGGATCCAGACGCAATAAGAGCGGGTCAAAGGTCACGTGTTTGAACTTTAATATCGAGCCATTAAAGTCAGGAGTGATTCTGTGGAAGAGAGCGGTAAACATGGGCGGAGTGTGTATGAGACAGACGCTACTTACAGTAAAAGATTTATCACGCTGATAAAAGCTAATGGTTCACGTGAGAGCGCGGTCAACACTGCAGCAGGGCATTCTGGGTAATCCACTGCTGGGTGCCACAACGATGTTGTTTTCAATCAAAACGTTGTTTGTCTAAGATATGAATGTTGGTTGATTACCCTTCCCATGAATCAACATGCACTCGGAAAGTGAGACAGCGCTACGTCCCAGTTAGCATACCGCTAGCATACAACAAATGTGCTAAACGAACACTTTAATAAGCGCATTAGCAAATTATTAAGCTGAATCCAGATCAGTGTTACTGTATTAACGTTAACTATCAAACTCATGTTGAGAGTGTATTTCGTTTTAATCGTTTTTTTTTAACATGACTATTATTGTTTGTGTCAATATTTTGAATTCATTGTGAATCAATGAGTGTTTTGTACGTTTTTTTAAATTACGTCTACACAGCTTTTATTAATTATCTCACTTTTAAAGTTATTTAAGTTCATCAAGTTAAACTAAATGAAAATGAGTGTTTTATATTTTAATTTTATTTTAAGTAGTGCACCGTTTGCATTAGCATGTTAGCGCAAGCTAAATTAATTCAGCTTTAATGTCGAAATAATGTAACTTTTAGGTTTGAAATCTTAAACTGCCAAAGTCGAAAGATAATTACAAGAAGTCAAAAAGAGAAGTGGGTAATGTTCGAGCAAACAATTAAATAAAATAAAAAATCCTGCAGAAATGACACACGTTAGTATCTTTAATCGTGCAGAGAGTGTGCTAGAATGTGTTGTATGTGCGTCAGTGGAAATAACACTAAATACAGGCGTCACAGGTTATTAATATAGGTTTACAGTACACTGAAACAATATAAACACACACACACTGCCGGTTAAGACACTCCTACACATATTACACATTTCATGATAGTGCAGTCATCATAACAATAAGACAACACTAATCGAATATGCGCGACCGAAAATTATTCATATTCGCTTATATTTTCACGTTTCTTGGTTTAAAAGCGAAATATTCCCGCTCCAGCTTTAGAGGATGGATGTGTGGGACTCTGGGAAAGTGAAAGCGCTTGGGTTAATCATTGTCAGGAGTTGATCTGAGGGTTAATTACCAGTTTAACTTCTGAACCAGAATGAGGCCAAGCGCTTACATCACGCGCAGCCAATCACAGCACAGGACTGCCCAGGCTCCGCCCACTGGGCTCGGTTTACGGGCAGAGCTCACACACTTTCCAGTAAAGCACTGGAATCCTGGAGCCATGCCAAATACACCTGTTCAACAGGTATGTGTGTCTCACTGCAGGTGTGTGTGTGTGTTTGTGAATAAAAATATTAAAATAATTAGCTTCAGTTAAACTAGCCTGATTCCAGCACTGGGCTGATCATCAGACACTGAATCCTCATGCTTATATTTTACTTTGATCATCTTTAAGATTCTGTTGTATAAAGAGTTGCAAGCGCATCGTTACGCGAGTGTGTAGTGCAGAGCTGACGCCATCCCACAATGCAATGCACTTTATTGAGAAAAACAAACAAACATTTTACATTTTTAATTACATAAAAAACAACATAACTGTAACACAATATCTTAAAAATCGTTATAATAAGGTCTGATTGGTTAAAGGATAATTCCGGTATTTAACACCTTGATTCTATTTTGTAGTTTGTTTTGAATGAAATTTCGACAATGGGTCCTGTCTTGTTTTACATGTAATATTTATCTAGTTGAGAATGAGGACAGATCCCTCGCTGATTGTTTATTATGTGCACCTGTTTTTCAGCTTGACGGTTTAAATCGTTTCGAAATGCTAAACTGAGGCCCCGTCCACACTACTGCGTTTTCGTTTAAAAACGGAGACCTTTTGCTACGCTTGCACCTCCCGTCCACACTAAAACGGGAAAAACGAAGACCTAAAACGGAGAAGTTTAGAAACGCTGCAGCTGCGTTTTGAATCTCCGGAGGGCGTTTTAGTGTGGACGAGACAAAACGGAGGAGTTTAGAAACGAAGACGCAGAGGCTCACGCTCGGCTCTATGATTGGGTGTCATCAGTCATGACGTATCTTTCCCTTATTCGCCAACCACTGTTTACACACGTGATCCACGTTTTCAGTCGTTTTAGTGTGGACGGAGATAAATTCTAATACGCAGGTAAAACGCTAGTGTAGACGGAGATCGTTTTCGTTTTAATTCGAGTTGCATCATCTTTTTTTATTCTGCGTTTAGACGAGCGTTTTGTGTGGGAAATCCACGTGCAAATGGAGACGCAAAAGTGTGTGAAATTCAATGTAGTATGCACTTCAGGCGGCTAGGAGTGCAAACAACACTAAGTCCACGCGCCTGCGTACAACTTTCACCGTCAAGCAGACTTTTGCGTTTTTACCGTTTACACGGGAAAGCGGCGGTGGAGCGTTTTTAAGATTTCCACTCTGAAGGGTGGTTTCACTTTTTTGAGCCTCAAAAACGCCGTTGCCGTGTAAACGAAAGGCACATCAGATAAAATATTTTTACGTTTTCACCCGCGAGCGTTCTCGTGTAAACAGGGCCTCAGCTCTCCGCTTGAACACACACATTTACACAAAATGATGCCAAAACGTCCGTCTTGGCGAGTATCCTCGTGAACGCTCGTTTTAAGTGAACGTGAACAGTTGAGAAAACAAGTGCATTCGCTCTTAAAGTGACAGCGGCCTAATATTCCTGCGTGTGTGTTCAAAAAACAGAAGACAGAATCACTCACTGGATAACTTTGGGAACTTTTGATGAAAACCACTGCAATCTAAACTGACTAGAAACACGACAGAACGGCACGGAAAACCACTGATTATCACAATATATGCAGAACTGATTGTAAAAATGACACAATAAATGAGTTATTCGACTGATTCATGACGGATCAATAATAGCCGACACATCAGTCGTTTGTGGCAGCGACTCTTGCACAGACATGGCAGCGTTTCAAAACTTCACTGAGTTCAAAGAATCAGGAATTAAAGTCTTCTTCTTCAGGAAACAATGTGTAGATGCCCTGCAGCGACCGAACCGCATGTATCAGTGTATCTGATTATATAAAGCCGGTTGTGTAACTGCAACACACTTTTCAAATGAAGTATTAAATAACTCTGAAATGCTGAATCAATAGATGTAGTGTTGGAGATGAAGATGTGTGTGTGGATAGTGACGGCTCACACACACACACACACACACGATCCTGACCCATCTGGGGAAGTGGGCTTATGTGGTTTGGGGCTTGTTTACATGATTCTGGTTTCTGTGATGGCTATCTGTCTGCGGGTGAAGACTGGTTTAACTGGAGTTAACCGGCTCCAGAACTATCATTCACTCTCCTGCCAGGAAACCTAATACTGCATGAACTTCAGGTATGAAGAATGAGACTCATTATGATTACAATAGATTAAACCAGCTAGTCATTAATGGGTCAGAGGTCACGAGTTTCACCGCTTACGCTGCAGCGCACATCACGTTTCAACAGAATTAATCAGCTCATTCATGTAATTAGAAGAAAGCACAAACTCATCTAAATTACATGCTAAATTATTATAATTTAGATCATTTGCCACCACTACCACTCAGAATGCCTTTATAAATGCATAGCAACGCCCTGGCAACCACTCAGATGCCCTAGAAACTGCAGAGCAACATACCAACTACCATTCAGTATGCCTTTGTAACTGCATAGCAACGCCCTGGCAACCACTCAAACACGCAAACAACAGCATAGCAATATGAATAGAACCATTCAGAATGCCTTTATAACTGCATAGCAACGCCCTGGCAACCACTCAGACAGGCAAACAACAGCATAGCAATATGCATCAGAACCATTCAGAATGGCTTTATAACTGCATAGCAACGCCCTGGCAACCACTCAGATGCCCAAACAGCTGCCCC
>NW_024121266.1:7819353-7911853 GCF_016745375.1 Pimephales promelas | reverse complement strand
TAGATAGATAGATAGATAGACAGACAGACAGACAAGATAGATAGACAGACAGACAGACAAGATAGGTAGATAGACAGACTGATAGATAGATAGATAGATAGATAGATAGATAGATAGATAGATAGATAGATAGATAGATAGACAGACAGACAAGATAGATAGATAGACAGACAGACAAGATAGGTAGATAGACAGACAAGATAGGTAGATAGACAGACTGATAGATAGATAGATAGATAGACAGACTGATAGATAGATAGATAGATAGATAGATAGATAGATAGATAGATAGATAGATAGATAGATAGACAGACAGACAGACAGGATAGATAGATAGATAGATAGATAGATAGATAGATAGATAGATAGATAGATAGATAGATAGATAGATAGATAGATAGATAGACAGACAGACAGACAGATAGATAGATAGATAGATAGATAGATAGATAGATAGATAGATAGATAGATAGATAGATAGATAGATAGACAGACAGACAGACAGGATAGATAGATAGATTGACAGACAGACAGACAGACAGGATAGATAGATAGATAGATAGATAGAGATAGATAGATAGATAGATAGATAGATAGACAGATAGATAGATAGATAGATAGATAGATAGATAGATAGATAGATAGATAGATAGATAGATAGATAGATAGATAGATAGATAGATAGACAGACAGACAGACAGACAGGATAGATAGATAGATAGATAGACAGACAGACAGGATAGATAGACAGACAGATAGATAGACAGACAGACAGACAGACAGACAGACAGACAGACAGACAGACAGATAGATAGATAGATAGATAGATAGATAGATAGATAGATAGATAGATAGATAGATAGATAGATAAAGTTTTGTCTTTTTTCGACTTTGTCATTTTTTTACATTCATATAATTGACTCTGTGTGAGTGACCGCTCCTCCACTGGCCACGAGGGGGCGCGCGTTCCTCTGGCTTTCTGCATGTTCACTCCTGAAGTTGCTGAGAAACTCAACTAGAGGAGCAGAACTTACTGAAGATGATCAGACCGAAGCTCTCGCTCCTGCACTGCACACCATCTCTTCATCATCGGAGACTCTCCTCATCACTCCATCATGCTGAGCCTTTTATGTGTGCTGGTTCTGTTCATCTCCTCAGCTCAGTTGGATAAACGCTCGGTGGAGAATATAAAGATGAGCCTGATTGAATCTTCATCATCCTCGTTGCTGGAGTCCTCCTCCTCATCATCATTAGAAGCAGCACATCATGGACATGATGAAGGCGCGCATCATCATCAACTTCATCATCATCATCATCACGCACCGCGAGTCCCGCGCGCGTCCCGATCCAAACCGCGGGAACGGCACCCCGACCCGTTCTTCACCACACCGAGAACGTTCAACGGCTCGCTTCGCGTTCACAACCCGTTGTTCCCGGTGACGGAGGAGTCGTACAGCGCCTACGCGGTCATGCTGCTCGCGCTCATCGTGTTCTCCGTGGGCATTGTGGGTAATCTGGCGCTGATGTGTATCGTGTGGCACAGCTATCACCTGAAGAGCACGTGGCACTGCGCGCTGGCCAGCCTGGCACTCTGGGACTTCACGGTCCTGTTCTTCTGCCTGCCCGTGGTGATCTTCAACGAGCTGACCAAGAGGAGACTGATGGGAGATCTGTCCTGCAGGATAGTGCCATATGTGGAGGTGTGTGTGCTAATAATCAATCAATCAATCAATCGAATGTACATGTAACCGGTCCTACTCGACCCGCTCCGAGGGGGGTTCGAACCCGTTTATCTCTGTGACATCAGTTCGAATCCCGCTCGGAGCAAGTCGAGTAGGACCGTTACACTCCACTCTCCACACATATACATATATCCATCTATCCGTCCGTCCGTCCGTCCGTCCGTCCGTCCGTCCGTCCGTCCGTCCGTCTGTCTGTCTGTCTGTCTATCTATCTATCTATCTATCTATCTATCTATCTATCTATCTATCTTTCTATCTATCTGTCTGTCTGTCTGTCTGTCTCTACATCTAATTAACAAACTTTGTATCAGAAAAAAACTTTGTATCTTTGTATTTAGTCGTATCAGAAACCACTAAAGTAAACAGACGCATTAATTTGAGTCGTTAAAGGGTAACTAAACCCCTGGTCAGAGCCTGACTCCACCCACTAGCAATATTTGAAAAATGCTGAAAAAATGGGCAGACCCCAGCGGGGCTAGGGGGCGTGCACCTGAGACCCGCCGTGAGTGACAGCTGCTGTCAGACTCTAAAATAGAGCGAGACTAGTCTGGAGTGACTCAATAGCTGCCTTTGCAACAGAGCGGCCATTTGAAGTCGAGGACTTTTCTCCCTCACCTTCACCTTCACCTGAAGTGGATGAGGGTGAATTGTATGTATACACAGGGCCAAATCCATTCGAGCTGCTGGCTCAAACTGCGGTCTTAACTCCCGCATCGCGACCGGCATCTGATGAGTTATGTCGTCGAGTTGATCTCAATAGCGCACGCTATTGATATTATGCCGCTATATGAAAAAATCCAGCAAAATGCACCGGCTCGTTTGTCGACCCTAGAGGATTAACTTTATCCGATTCCTAACCATAAATTGTGATTAAAATATCCACCATGATCACTCACATCAAGACGCCGCTGCGGTGGAGGAGTCCATGCAGGACGAGCAGTGTTTGGCACTGCGTGTGCAGCTGTGTGGAGAAGCCCATGTCCACCTCTATTCCGTTACTATCCTGATCACTGTACTAAACACTGATAAATCTATGCTAACTTGAAGCTATCCTAACTGTACTATGCTACTAGCTACACAAAATAATCTAAATTATCTATATAATGCTATGCTAAATAGATGCAACAATACCCTATCCTGGTCGTTTTCAAAAATAATCTAAATAACTATATAAATGCTATGCTAACTAGATGCTATTATATGCTATAGTATCCTGATCGTTTTCAATATTCATAAATCCAACTCCTGACTCGCTACAGTAGTTTTGACGGAACCAGATGCTTTTATACCAGGGGCTGCCAAGGGCGTGGTGAGCTCGCACCAAGGGTGTGACAGAGTGCGTCTGAGAGTTCGCTACGTCAGCAAGTACCCCTACTGCAGGAGCTTTCCGTTTAACCTGAAGAGGGCAGCACTCAGACGTTTTTACACCATATATTTGAAAATCAAAACACTTTATACTCAATTGTCAAAAAATGTACTCGAATCAATGAACAGCATTTATGAAGCTCCATTCTTACAGATCATTAACTAAAAAAAGTTGTTTTGGTGTTTAGTTACCCTTTAATCACAGAGGGTGTGTTTGTGTGTGTGTGTGTGTGTCATTGTGCGGTAGTTGATTTTCCAGCCTTCTCTTTGAAGCACCAGCTCTCCCTCTTGTCATGTAAATGAGAACTCCGGGTAATTAGGGTAACTAATTGGGTCCATTAGCGTGTTGAATGTGTGTTTTGAGTGTTTTAAGGGCAGGATTGTCTAGCGTCTGTTGACCCACTTCTGCAGCCCCAAAACATTCTTATATGACAGCAAATTAACATATTAGATGAGATGCAAATCCACTCAAGATTCTGTATAATACAGTGACTAGGGAACATCAACCCTTGAAAAAAAGAATTACCATATTATCAAAAGTATTACCATGGTAGATGTCCAAAAAACATGGTATGACGAATATCATAGACATGGTACATTCCAAAGAAATACGGTTTCAAAATTGTGGTATATGTTTAAAATTATTGTATTATTTTACCATGATATGATTCCAAAAACAAAGTATCAGCATATCATAATCATAGTATGAGCATGGTAGATGTCCTGAAAAAGTTTTAGCATGATATGTGTCCAGAAAAGCAAGTTTTTACCATGCTATGGGTCAAACAATGTTTAACTGCATTAATACCATGTTGTGAGTGTTTTGGTGACGTGTGTTTCGCCGTGTCTTTCAGGTGACGTCTCTCGGCGTGGCCACGTTCACTCTGTGCGCGCTGAGCATCGACCGCTTCCACGCGGTCACTAGCGTTCCGGCACGGCTGCCGCGCGTCGAGTCCTGCCAGTCCATCCTGGCCAAGCTGTCGGTGATCTGGGTCGGGTCTCTGGTTCTGGCGGCGCCGGAGCTGCTGATGTGGCGTCTGGAGCAGCGAGTGTCTCCACAGACGGGTCTGCCGGTGGATTCGTGTAGCCAGGAGCCGTCCGTGGAGTTGCCCGAGACGCTATACTCGCTAGTGCTAACGTACAGTGAGGCGCGAATGTGGTGGAGATTCGGGTGCTTCTTCTGCCTGCCGCTATTGTTCACCGGCGCGTGTCAGTTGCTAACACGACACGTCGCTGACGAGAAACGCCCGTCATCCGCGGCGTCGTCCGCGTCATCGTCTCCGAAGAAGCAGCAGCGGGAGCGTCAGCTAACACGTACGGTGGTGGCGTTAGCATCCATATACGCCGTGTGCAGTTTGCCGGAGAATGCTTGGAATATTGTGTTGGCGTCTGCGGGAGTGGAAGTGGGCGTGGCTACGCGGGCACTCCTCGCTCTGATTGGCCAGTTCCTGTTGTTCGTTCGCACGGCGGCGACGCCCATTTTGCTGCTCTGCGTCAGTCGTTCTCTCGGCCAGGCGTTCATGGACTGTTGCTGCTGCTGTTGCGACGAGTGTCTCCCGCCGGATTCTTCGTCCGCATCTTCGTCCACAAACGCAACCGCCATCTCCTCGTCACTTTCATCGCCCGTACAGGAGGAGAAGCTGAAGATCGTGTCGGGAACCTCGCCCGCAGAGTTCTTCGATAAAGTCAAGGATGCTCCGGTTGAGCTGATCATTGGAACGCCGTGTTGATCCGGATAAAAACTGTGACAGGAATATCGTCCATCACTAACACTGTTCTTCACTCTTCAATTAATAGGAGTTCCTCTAGTGGAAGCCTTTGGAACTGCAGCCGAACACACACACTCACTGAACGCTCATTATTTAAAATATCAAACTCGAATTTGCACAACTTTTTCAGAGCTCTTAGATTTTCTTGCCGTTTTAGAGTAAAACGTGTTTTTGAAAGTATAGATTTCATATAACAATGGAAAATAGTATTTTTGTGCATTTTTCATAACAATAAACGTAAAATTCTGTATTTTTTTCACTTTTTAAAACGTTTGTCACGTCAGCAATAATCTGCTGAGTGTCGTGTTTGAGAAGAGATCAAACTTAGGTCTGTCGCGCTAAAGCGTTCCAGATTTACCCGTTTAAGTTGGAAATGTAATTTTCAGGTCTATGCTCAAAACGTGAATAAATAATTAGAAATACACCGTAAATATAATGTAGTGCCATAAAATCCCCTTAAAATATTAAATAAATAAAAAACATTATCAAACTAAAATATTGTACATTTCTTTCACTGAAATAAAATAATAACATTGGGTCATTTTTGAGTGGCGCGTGAAGATTTCAGAGGATTTAAAGGGCCAGTTCACACAAAAATCATCATTCACTCGTTCCAAACATGTATGACTTTCTTCACATGAAATAAATTCTCACTCTCTCTTTAAAGACAGCCGCTGGATCGGGTTGAACTACTTTCAGTCCAATACATACGACTTTAACCATTCTAACCAATAATATGTTGTTTATGCACAGAGACTGCTGGATGGACATGATTTACCGCAAACTTGAACATTTTTATGCACTTGTATCTTTAAATTGCCTTTTGTTTTAGAACTCTGAGAATGAAAATCTGCCTCTTCAGCTCAAAGATTGAGTGTTTCACCGTCTGATGCTCTGCTGGATGGATCTGTGCAGAGACGACTGACTCTATGAACTATAAGATAACACGTTAGAAATGATTATAATAGCATTTGTTAGCGTCAGATCTTTTGTATTTGTTTTTTGTACTTGGTTGCAGCCAATAAAGTTTTAAAAGAGTTTGAGTATGTCACATAAGCCTTGCAAACTCCTTTGTTTTGGACATTTTGTGTGTTTATCTGTTTGAATGAGTCGCACACACAGTCGGACTGCTGGGATTTTCCTCCTACAGTGGATTCTCAGGAGGAGTCGCGGGGCCCATAAGGACCGTATTGTTCCCGAGCCGCGGCCCCCGCGCTGAATATCAATAGCGAGTTGCTACGCGACTGTCACACGCCGGCTCTCGGCATTCAGACTCAAACATTAGCAGACCAGAAACAGACTCGGCATTCTCCGGCGCCTTTTCTCTCGCCATAGAGACGGGCCGCTCGCGCTGATGTGGGCAACAAGTAATCCGGGGTAGATTAAACGCTCTGTGTTGCTGCGAACCTCACAAAATGAGGTCAAGAGTGCGCTTCACACTTTGAAGGAAGCCGGCTCTATGTCCTGCGTTTTTGGGGTGCAAGTGTTTGAAGTTTGTTGTCGTGTGGCGGATTTGAGGGGTGACGGTGCCATGATATTCAGGTAGCGCAGTATAAACGTTGAACTTATGAGCCAAATTGGCCAAAAAAAAGAGTAGAGCTTCTTGTGAGGAAGTTGTGTTAAATGTCAAAGGCAAATGAATAAATCACACTGAACAACATTATAAACGCAACACTTTTGTTTTTGCCCCCATTTTTCATGACTCAAAAGATTTAAGACTTTTTCTATGTAGTTACACAAAAGGCCTATTTCTGTCAAATATTGTCCTCTAACCTGTGTTAGTGAGCACTTCTCCTTTGGTGAGATCATCACAGGTGTGGCGTATCGAGATGCGGATTACTGCACAGGTGTGCCTTAGGCTGTCCACAATAAAAGGCCACCCTAAAATGGATGACATTTAGAAATACAGTCTTTTGTGTTATTTAAAAAACAACAACTACTAATTATAATTCACTTTTTTGTAACATCTAAGGAGTCATATCATTGTTACAATTTCCAAGTAAATATTGATTTGAGAATGGGGAGAAATTCTGATTGATTGTCTGTCCACTAAATTGATGCACCTCCAGCTATTTCAGCTACAACTCATACTGTGATTGTTCTTTAAAATAGTTTATCTGCAGTAACTTTTTTTTGGTTGTAAATAAATTCATTTGTGTTATTAGATTGTAATTTGCAGTTATATCAAAAAAATTACTTATTACAGTTGTTCAAAAAGTAATCTGATTACATAATGCATGTTAACATGTTACGCGAACACTGCTCATTTTAGATGAGCTTTTAAAAAACACGTTTTTTTCAAAGCTTTTGTCCAGTCTGGAAACATAAATAGATGAATGTGTAGTTAAAGTTATGTAAACAATGTTACGTATCTATCTATAGAAACACAGACGCTGTCGCTGATAAACAACTTACTGATTTTATCACAAAAATATGCCATAGCTAACTGTGAAAAGTGCGACAGCTAATTTTAAACAAATCAATTTTCCCAAACCAAAGGAGGTTTTGTCACATGGATCTGTGGACATTTTGTCCTTAAACTATAAACCCACACACTGGCTCACAGAGGGGGTTCTGTTGAATTATGAATTCATGAATGAAAACCAGAACTGCACAACAACAGAGAGGTCAACATCTATTCACACACAGCAGCACTGTGGTGTTGAGTGAGTGATGTATTCACATTTAATACAATTTCAGTGTCCGATAATAAAACGCATTTTAATATGTCTGAGGTGAAAACACACTAAGGAGAGTTTGGTGAATCTCCTCAGAGACATATACATATAGTGTGTTCGTTCTATTAATTTAAGAGTTTAAGTGTGTGTGTGTGTGTGTGGGGGGGGGGGGGGGGTTGACGAGACACAGTTTGTTTTGTTCCACTGAAGAAGATTGAAGTGTGTGTGAGATCGCCGTGGAGACCCGGTCAGAGAGTT
Organism: Pimephales promelas; assembly: GCF_016745375.1. The sequence continues at coordinate 7,904,041 of NW_024121266.1, read as the reverse complement.
CCGCCGTTACCAACCGAGTTCAATGGAGCTCGCGATCACAGCTGGGCTCGGCGGAAACGACCACAGGGTCCGCGGGCATGATACCATAGATATCATATAATAAATACAAAGAAAATATTTATTATGTCTATGGGTGACACATCCGGCACGTCACGCTGTCACCGTCTCCATGACAACACTCTGACCTTCTCACATCCTATAATGAATAATAACGGCCAACCGGACCCGTCCAAAATCAACATCGAGGGGTCTGAGGGATGAATGAGCTCAAACAATCCCAGTTAACTCACTAAAACCAGCTTTTCATCCCGTCAGACCCCTCGCTGCTGTTGGTTGTGGACCGGTCCGCCTGCGTTTGTGTATCCCTGGAATAACGACCGTTATCGAAAATGTCATTTTTAATTATGACAAATGTGTTTATGTGATGGTCTTTTTAACCCCCTTATACATCAGCCGCAAGTTTTTGTTGCTGTTTGTTGAAAATAAATATTTTTTGAAATAAAAAATTTATTTAAAAAACAAAAAAAGCTCGAAACTCGCCGATACGTTTGTGCGCCTACGGAGATTATCCGCGATACAGCATGTCTGAAATTAATTAATAAAAGAATTTATTGGGACAAAATTTAACAAGCAGATTAATAATTACAGAAATTAACATTTTTTATTATTGACGCCACACACGTTTGGTAACAGTCCTCAGATTAAAAAACTGCACAGCTTCTTGTTTAATAAATAATGAGAGAAATATAAGTGTCGACTGACCTCTGCTGGTGACGTTGAAGACTCGCATACTGCTGCTCAGTGTGCAACTTACACTGCAGTGCATACTTAAACAAGGGTAGGTTGAGCACAGCACAGTGCATTGTGGGATACAGTACAAGGTGTAGTGCAGTAGATCACCAAGTAGTATGCAAGTAGACAAACAAAATACTACATCCTGCAGAAATATAGTATGTTAGTGTGATTTTCTGAAGGCTAAACATCAACAGCACAAATGTAAATTCCAAAAATAAATGAAAGTTTCTCAAATCTTTTGAAGTACATTTCTCATGCAGACAGTATCACTGAACTAGACTCAAATTAAAACTTGACTGAAAGACAGAAGAAACAGCGGTTCTGATAGGGAAATCATTTAATTTCATTTTTAAATAATCTGTAAATAACAAGAACAACATGTACAGTTATCACCGAGAGTACGAGAGAATAGAAAGATCCCAAATGAACAACTCGACGGATGGAGTCTTGTACAGAAACACTTGTTATGTGACCGACTGCTGTAAAAAGTTACTGTCTGGTCCATATAAAGAGGGGATAAAAGAATCGCGTTCGGTCCAATCACAACGTGGTTTATACAGTAACCATGGCAACCTGCTCCATCCCATAATGAGCCGTGCAGCGGGACGTCAGCGTAAAAGGTCACATGACTCCCGGCAAACAAAAGAGCGACTCAGCTACAAACAATTAAAACAATGACATCTCAAAAGAAACATTATGGCCACATTTAATTTAATTAAGACATGAAACAATAATGAACTCAACACACATTCAGAAGATCATGAGTCCAGATGAACTGGTGACAGCAGCAGGAAATCGAAATCCGAGTCACGCATCACGACAAGAAGCCGTTATAATCAACAAAGCGCTCGCGACATTATGATCAGTCGGATTAACTTCACGAGTGACCTTAACGAAGTCATTCACAAACCCAACGAACTCGCGAAACAATGTTGCAAATAGATCATGAACTTCGCAAACGACTGTTATAATCAACGTCGCTAGTTTGACTTCGTACGTGAACTTCAACAAAGTCATTACGAACTTGCTGTTGCGTAGTTTGTGTGCTTACACACGCCACTCGCTATATTAGGAATGCAACTTCGTTAGGTTGACTTCACGAATGACTGTAATAATCAACAAAGTTGACTTTCAAAAAATCCAATATAAACAAAACGTGACTTTATAAATTCTACTTCGTTAAATCGGCTTCATTATAATTAAGTTGTCATTCATTACATGCATTAAATAACTAAAATGCATGCTTTAAAAAAAGTCAATTTCGACAAAGTCATTACGAAGTGAACCTCAATAGTCATTCTTGTTGCGCAACCAAGTTGTGCGCTAGCAAACCACTTCACCGCTTGATTAATTAAGTTGATAATAAACAAAACAAGGCGACTTTCTAAAGACGCACAATATTCAAATTCGTTACATCGTCTTTATCGTATATTAATAAAGCTTTCTATGTTGGAAACGCACAACTTCGTTAAATGACTACAAGTTGTAAAATGATTAATACTGTTTACATCACTTTGCGATGACATTGATGCTAATACCAAGTTAGCGGTTGTAGTGTAAATAACTTTGGTAACCAGAGTAATCACACGAACGTCAAAGTCAGCTTCGTAACCGTCTTTAAGTATAGATTTGTTGATTATCGCCGCTTTGTCGCATTGCGTCGTTCGCTCTGGTGTAGACGAGGTTTAGATGCACCCTATGAAATCATAACAAATCAAAACATTAGTGGATATGAACATAAAATGATTTGCATTTGCGAACAATCAACAGAATAAACTGGCTGCATTTATAAAGTAAATATTATTCTAGTGTACATGACACAATCACTCACTCTCTCTCTCACACACACACAATCCGTTTGTTCAGACTGCTGTGAATATGAGAGGGGTCTTCTTTATTATTATGATTATGATTATTATCTCAGGAAGCTAATCACAACAGGACAAACACCGAGAGATCTCATTTGGTTTAAGTTGCTATTTACATAATCCAGCTGAAAAACATGAGTAAAAATATGGCAAAAACAACCCACAAGAATGAAAAAATATGTAAATTTACACATGTATAATCTACCGACACGTTTATAAACCCCTACGATTTAGGCCCAAAACGTCCACGCATGCGACAAAAAACTAAACGAAAAAAAAAAGAACAAACTCCCCAATATGAACATCGTTGGACGCCAGCCGCATGATATTCGTCACATCTCCGCTGTTTTTATTCGCGCAATGATCTGCGGGTCTTTCCTAAAACTCGACACAACGGAAACGCATTTGCCATGACAACCCACCGATATCTTTGACACAACACTGTCGTCACGGCGACTCGGAGGAAACGTATAAAACCTTCATCCGGACACGTTAAAACTCTTCAGACGGATTTGTGTGCTTTCCGATAAAATTACAGATTTCGTAACGTTACACAAATAGCGCAAACCTAGATGATGTCACAGCTGTACCTATGATGTCACATTCGTGTGAACGACTTCGTAAAGGACTCTGTCAAAGTCAACTTCAAAACAATAAAGTCGCAAACGCACAACTTTGTTGAATGACTGAAAAGTTGACTTTGTAAATGACTGTTAATGTCAACAAAGCCGTTTACGTCACTTTTACGTCGAGGTCACATTCGTAGCAGGTCACGCTAACAGGCTAATGATGCTAAAACAGCGAAAATTGGCCAATTCTCCCAGTGAACGTTCTCACGGCGTTTAAACAAGATGGCGGCGTAAACTGGACCTCCGTGGATCACGTGACCAGATGCTGTGGGCGTCGGTCAAGGTTTGATCAAGTCCCCGAGCAAAAAACACGCAAACGAAACGCGTCACGTGACACGTCCGGACTTCATGACGAACCGTTAAAAAAGCACATTCAAGTAAAAACAAAAATAAACAATGTAAATGATGTGAATTAGTTTATATGGAGGGGCGGATGCTTGTTTGTTTAGAATGAAATCAAGAGCGCCAAAAATACAGTTGATCACATGATGCGGTTCCTCCAATCAGACGCAAGCTCCGCCTCCTCAGCTCCGCCGGGTCCGCGAGTGCTGGATCAGCCACTGTAGTGTGATGTCTGGAACACACAACACACATATATGCCCCGCCCAGATGAGCTATGAGCAGCCAATCACAGAGCTCGCTGATGTCTTAAAGGTACAGGAGCAAAGTGTATTTTAGCGCAGTCTTACCGATGTTGTCCTTCTCCTTACAGGAGATGGAGTAACAGCAGATCTCTCTGTCCTGGATGGCCGACAGGTTCCTGCAGAACGTTACGTATCAGATTATATCCATCGCATCTAAAAATCATCTTTATTCATATTTATATAAAATATGATATAAATATAACACAACCATTTCCTCACTTCTCATGCCACCCGTTACTCTAGGAATGCTTTTTTCTTGTAGTTTTCAATATTATACATTTGTAACTGAGGGTAAGACAATATTCCACATGCTTTTAATAATTATCTGATTAAAGAGTGTGTGTGTGACTCACATTCTCTCGATGAGCTCCTTCTCGTCCAGAGCTCCGGAAAGATCTCGCTTATTTCCCAGAACCAGAACCTGAGGGCAGACGCACACGCTCTCGATCACGTCACCGAGAATAATAATAATAATAACGCACACACACACACACACACACACACACAGCGCTCACCGGGATGCCCTGCAGCTGAGGCTTGTCCAACAGGTTGTGCAGTTCGTTCTTGGACGCCTCGATCTTCTCGGGATCGGCTGCGTCTACCATGTACCTGCAGGACATCATGAGCATCGTGAGACACATCCATCTAAGCGTGACCCTGAACACACACCCAAGGTCGAGTCCAAGCGCTACACAACTGAATGAGAGTTACAGACTCACACTATAGCGCTGACGCCGCGACAGTATCGCTCCCACATGCTCCTGAAGCGCGGCTGGCCGCCGATGTCCCACAACTGCAACACAACACACACAGCAATGTTTCAATTTACTGTGTTCACAATCATCCTCATTTTTAAAACTTGATTGTACATCAGACGGGTTTAAGACCCAGGACTTCCGTCACACTTGAACACACACACACAATTGAATGGATTTGAGGAGTTTTGTGGTTGAAATTCATTAAAGTAACAAATCCGGGTTAATCTGACCCCCTTATGCTTCAGCTCAAGTGTGATCTGATGTCTGCTGTGATTTGAGGGACAGAGAGAGGGTTGTGATGCTGACCTTGATGGTGACGTTCCCCTTGGTGATCTTGCGCATGTTGAAGCCGACCGTAGGGATCATGTCTTCACTGAACTGCCCCGACTGCAGGACGACAGAGAGTTACACAGGAAGTGATGTCACTGAAACCGGATCACTCAGAGTCACAGGCCCTAAACGCCTGGGTTTACGCACCAACGACCTTCCTGAGTGTGTGTGTGTGTGTCAAACATGTGAAAATGCCTCCGACTGGACATGCCAGATGCTGATTGGTTGAGAAAGTGGGTCAGCTGATCACTGTGAGGTCAGATTGAATAGTTCTGATGACGTGTAATGTATCTGATACACAGTGATACGTCGTGTCAGATAAATGAGTAATAATGCAGAATATGATGATGATGTGGCGGCGTGTTGTATGGGTAACGTTGTGCCTGTCGAGTCTGATTTAATAATGCTGAATCTGTCACATTGTTTCTGATGTTGCTGTATCTGATTATAATGTAAGACACACTGTATTTAACAAACACTGTATCTTCAGTGTCTGATGATGTCATATGTGATCTGATGATGTCATATCTGATCTGATGATGTCATGTATGATCTGATGATGCTACATTATCTGCTACATTGTGTCTGATGGCGTTGAATCTGAAACATTGTGTCTAATGAGGATGAATATGATACATCGCGTCTGATTTGATCGGAATATCTGATACATCATATGTAATAATAATGAATCTGCCCCTGTACATATCATGTGATCTGACACATTGTATCTAGTGATGTTGTTTCTGATCAAACGAGGATGGATATGTCTGATTTGATCTAGTAATGTTGTATCTGATCTGATGAAACTGTTTTTGCCACATTATATTTGATCTGATGCTGAACGGCCTGATGTTGAATCTGATGATTCTGCATTGTGTCTGATGTTGTTGTTGCATCTTCTAGATCGTGTTGGATGTTAAATCTGATCTATTGTGTCTGATGTTCAGATGATGCTCACTGTTCTTGGTTATATCTGATAAAGATGCGTTATCCAACACACACAAGTGATTCTATCTAGCGATGTAACATCTGATCTACAGTATCCGTCTCTTCTACACTGTATCTGACGCGATGACTGATCATCGCACACATTATTATTATTATTATTATTATGATGATGTCGAGTCCGATCTCTCTATAATCCGGAGCGCGCGTCAGTCACGCGACCCGTTACTCGAGCGAGGCCTGTAATGAAACGCTTGGTTACCGCAATCACGTTGACGAAAGTGGTTTTCCCCGAGTACTGCAGTCCGACCAGCGTGAGCTCCATCTCCTCCTTCCAGAACAGGGCTTTGAACCAGTCCAGCAGCTTGTTGAAGAGCGCGATCATGGTGCGGGTTCGGCTGGGGTTCGGCTGCGGCTCGGGTCTGCTGCTCACGGATCGTCTTCCTCATTGGGTGGGGTTTCAGATGATCCACGCACAGCTGATCCAAACAATGCGGGACACGGCGCATGCGCACTCACGCTCAACTCGCGCCTGCGCCCCCTGCTGGAGACACGCCGCTGACGTCATCGGTTGTTTTCGACACAGATGTCAGATATGTAATAACACGAACATAATAAAGCATTCAACTCGAAACCGCTGAAAATATAATATAAAAATATATCCCATAATTGTATGTATGAATTATTATACTAAAATATATATAGACATACAGTCACATTTGAAGTGGATCAAAAAAGTGAATCAAAGTTGTCCTAAGACGAGAACGGGTATTGTTTAAAATTCATGTATAACTTTGATGAAAGGTTTTAATCCACTTCAAATGTTGACTACTGTGTGTGTTTTATATAACATGAATCTGATTTATAAAATTGTATTGTTGTCAAATAAACAGCATAATATAAAATATTGTCATAATAATTGCTTCTACATAATAACTCAAATCATCAATTTGAGCCTTATGGTCTGTTAGTGCTTTTTACAGTTTGATAAAATCCGCCGTTTTGAGTTAATATTTAGTCAGGTTAAGGTTTGGTAAGGTTAGAGTTTATGGAGTTAAACCCCTATTTGATCATTTACAGCGGCATGTTCGCGACTTTTTATCCACTTAAAAATACCACAACTATATATATTCAAATGAATAAACAATAAAACATTCCACAGTTCATTATTATACTCTATCGTATCGACTATTTAATTAAAATCAACGAAAATATCGCGAATGAAGGCGATGTTATCACGATAAGCGTGTTGAATCTGCTGTTGTGAACGCGCAAATGAGTGGCGCTCGCGGATCAGACTCAGCGCGAGCAGTGTTAGCGTGAACGTGCGAGTGAAATAACACACAAAAACTGAGGGAAATCGTGAACAAATCAGCAGTAAATCGACAGTACGATGCTTCTTTGTCTTTATAGATGAGTGTTTGTGCGCATAGCGGCAGATAAAGACTGTATTTGAGGTAGTTTGTGCGACTAGCTAAGGAAAACAGTCATTTATGCTTGTCTATTTATTGGTGTTATGATACATAACTTGATATTATGCTTTACAGGGTTCGTGAATCATGAAGGGAAACGCTTTCTCCCGTGATTTAGGGTAGAAAGACAACATCTGTCAAACACACACACACGGGACTCATCACCCGTCAATCAAACACTTCTTAACCTGATTGTGCTGAGGATGATGAAGATGTTGATGATGGTGCGGCCCTGACTGACACTCACACACACACACACACACACACGCACGCACACACACTCGGGATCATGGGCTCGTCTCTCAGTGAACCCTGCATCTATGATAAGCTGTCTGAGAGCATCGAGATCCTCCGGCAGTCCGGCTATCGCTACGGGATGACCGAGAGAGAGATCGAGAAGTTCATCAAGCAGGTTCTGGAGACGAACGAACCCCGCCGAGACCCGCCGCAGTTCCCGATGCTGAGGGCCGCCGTGAAGGTACGGGTCCGCGAACACCGAAGAAAGAGTACATACTTTTGAGTGTGTGTAGCAAAAGAGTAGGCAGCTGTTGGACTGTCATCTTTGATGAAAATGAAAATGATTTGAAATTTCAGTCATAAAAAATAGATTATTGATTATACAGACTACTGACACGGACTCGCTCGTAAAGACAGTGTTTTGCGCCATCTAACGGCGTAATAATGTACCGTAACTTCTGCTGCTGTCCACGGTCAGGGACTATTTTTTCCAGCGGAAGGAAGGCTTTTAGTGATTTAACTTCATGAAAGTTGCACTAATACATATTTATTTGGCTTTAATATTTGTATTTTGTGGGAACCGTTTTCTAAAAGGCCCGCGAGGTTCTTATTGCTTACGTGTGTGTGTTCAGTTTGCAGTGGCGGTGGGGGTCCTGCTGGTGGCGGTGCTGGTGTTCTCATCTCCTCTGGGATCTCTCAGCGCCGCGGGACACAACAGCTCGTCTCCGCTCAGTCACGTGCGTCTGCTGGCGCTGCCCATCGCACAGAAGTACAACCTGCACGGTGAGACCCGCTCACACAGGTGTATCTGAACACGTGTGTGTCATTTATACAGCGCTTTTAACAATATAGAGTTTCACAGGAGATTACAGTAACAGAGAGTTTAGGCTTTACAGCAGATCTAGAATATAGTTATTGTCCAGATAAAGTTAATTTTGATTGATTCACCTCCATTGTAAAGATCTTTCGTTGTTAACTTAGCGGCCGCTAGCACGACACCGCTCTACTGAACACCCTAAACGCTCTCCGGCCGCTCATCCGCATGACAACAATTTTTTGAAAACATTATCATCTCAGCGCAAACTCCTAGAACGCAAGTCGACGGTGTGCTAGGGCTGTCGCGGTAACCGGAATATTGTAGTACCGCGCTTCTGACAAGTCAACCGCAGAGGATAGCACGTAACCGCAGCAACCGCGATATTCACGTTTTTTTTTTTATAAGGCTATACCCTTCTTGTTTTGAACTTAATGCATGTGTATTGAATGTTAAACAAGTTCATAATGATAACAAGACTGTTTATCATAGTGATGTGTAGCCTACATGCTTCACACAGACAGTGAATGAGAGAGATCGGCAGAGCGCGTGCGATTACCTGCGTCTGTCTTTGAAGTCGTGAAAAGCTTGTCGTGTCAAAGGGAAGCGAAAAATTTGTCGCATCATCATTTTAACGTTCTCTTCACGTGTATTTTCCCATAAATGCGCGTCAGCAGCAGCGCTGGTCAGCATCCCACAACACAAGGAAGCCGAAAAAAAATCAGTGAGTCACGCATTGAATCAATTGGTCTCTAATAAGTGAAGCATCAGCTTCAGCGTTGCCTATGCGACACATTGCTGCTCAGCTGAGCCTTGAAAAGTTGAGTCTCAAAGTTAAAAATAATTAACATCTTGTTGAATCAGCTTTTTTAAACGTGTTCGTTGAATGAACGGTTCAATGATTCTCTCAAAGTCCGTTGTAATAACAATATGCGCGCTGAGTGAAAGTCTTTCAATGCGCATATACTGTGTAGACGCTATTTAGTTTCGGTTACATTGGTTACTGAAAATGTCCTCGTTTTTGTCCACATCGTAAACATTATTTATATAGCAACAAAAACATATAAATAAATAAATGGCGGTAATACCGCATATCGCGCTATTGAGCCACTCAACATTACCGCTAGGGAAATTCCATAACCGCGACAGCCCTACGTGCACATGCGTATTACGTGTTCAGTCCATAGGTATGCGCGTTTGAATATGTGTGTGTGTGTAGGGTTTCACCAGCGCTGGGCGTCCGGCGCTCTACACGCGGCTCCGGTGAACTGCTCCGCCTGTGCAGACGTGACCGACGTGATGGAACTCACTGATACACTGAGAGCGTCTGCGGGGAAGATCAGACTCACACAGCCACTGCTGCTCAAGGTACACACACACACTCTCTATCTCTCTCTCACACACACACACTTTCTCTCATGTCTGTTGTCGTGTGTGTGTGTTTCAGGGTGGAGCGTCTCTGTCTCGGCGTGTGTCTCAGCTGGATCAGTTCTCCTCGTCTGACTCTTTCTCTCCGTCTCCTGCCAACTTCACTCTGCTCTGGTAATGACGCTTCACTCAGTCCGACACACACACACACACACACACACAACATCGAATGCTCAACGCTTACAGCAGATTCCCACAGAACTAAACCAGTGTGCTGTAACGGTGTGTGTGTCCCTCAGGAGTTTCTCGTCCAGTCCCAGAGAGACGGTTCTCGGCTGGCTGTTCCCTGACGCGGAGCTCTGCCCCCTGCTGGAGAACACGGGCACCACACTGCAGCGCTGCCAGCTGAGTGACATCACCAGCCCACGTCACACGGTCCGTCTCACTCTGTAACTCTCGTACATGTTACACTCTATGCATAACACACTCTCTCTATGCGTGTTGCAGAGAGTGCAGGTGTTGGGTTGGCTCGTGGTGGCTGACGGTTCCCCGGCGGTTCATGTTCTTCCCGTCCAGCGATGCCAAAACCACTGCCGCTCCTTCAGCCTGTGGCTGGAGCCGGGAGACATGGGTAAGACCATCGCACGATCCGACTGGCTCCCGGTCAGGAGCAGCGTCTCTATGATGTGTGTGTGTCCGTGTGTCTGCAGTGTTCGCCGACCCGCGCCACTGGCTGATGGAGCTTCTCCCGCACGGATCTCAGGACGTGATGTGTGACGGCCCGGTGCTCTGAGACCGCCTCCCCGTGCCAATACTGTGGACTCGAGCTTCAGACGTCTGAAGAAAACCTTGGCTCGCGGCCATCGGCGCGTTTGCACCGTTCAGAGACCAGATGCTGAATCCAGACGCCGCGGCACCCTCGGACTGTGTTCAGGAAATGACATCATCACTTCTCTTCCTTCGTTGAGCTTTTCTGACCGCCGTATGTCTGGATGAAACTCAGGAACATGTTCTCGGACATAATTCATGCCGGAGTTTAAAAAATAATCATTTTTTTTTGTTCACGCGTGATTTAGGACTTGTGACATTATTTTCATGACAAATAAGCACTTTTGATCAACTCACATTACTGAGATGCAAACCTCAAAATGAAAAATCTCATTGCGGAAATGCAAAAATAAATAATATATGAAGTATTTTTACATCATGGTATTATATTTATATGAGGGAAATGGGAATATTTTTTCTGTAATAGAGTGATGGAAACAAGCTTATGGTAAATATATTTTTATATGACGGTGATGATGACTTTCTGTTGGGTGTATTACGGTAATGAGAACCAGTGATATTTTTTTTGTATAACCGTAATGAGGATGAGAATATCGGTGTATTGTGGTAATAAAAATGAGAATTTATTTCCGTATTGTAACCTAGGTGATGAGAAGGATTTTTTTTTTTTGTTACGGTAATGAAAACATATATTTTTGCATTACAGTAATGTGAAGGTGTTTTATTGTCATGAATATAACGTCACGACCCATTTGTCTCTGAAGCTCCACAGATCAGCCAATCAAAGCACTTTAAATGATGGTCATCACCTGATGATGTCACATCCTGGTGAGTGTTGGGTGGAGTCTCGCCGCTCCTCTCCACCAATCAGAGACGACCGAATGTGATGACGTCATCACCGCGATCAGATTGTGTTTTTTTGTGTCCTCCGGAGATTAATCACTGTAAATAATGAGAATAAGATGAAGATTATGTGATTTACTAATATGATTCAGAGATCTATGTTGATTGTGATTTTACACAGTAAACAAAAGCTGCTGTTCGTAACCTGTGTGTGTGTGACTGTTAAATTATATTTCCAATTTTATAATGTCTAACGCCAGAGCTAAATGTGAAGAAAACTACTAAATACAAAAAACAAACTAATCAATATTATATATCATTAACTATATAGTTCATTTTAATTATGCATATGTATAAAATAAATACGTGCACAAATGCACATAATGAAATATTTTACATTATATATATATATATATTAAATATACCTACCATATATTATTCGTTTATTTAAATTATAATTATATATAAAATTTAAAAAAAAAACAATTCAATATGTGCATTTGTGAAAGTATATATGCGTAATTAAAATATTTTAATTAAGCAATATATAAAAATAAACATTTTTATTGTTTTTATATTTTAGATATGTAAAATACATATTACATCAAAAATAAAATAAAAATATGTTAAAATACAACAGTTTTAACATTAAAAATGAACTATGGATATTGTTGAATAATTGGATATACTGCTTGATTTTTTTTCTCCAAATCAACAAATGAATTTGATGTTTTGCTGCTTAAATCTACTCAGTGAAAGTTAGCGGCTGACATTTTCCATTTCAAAAAACTAATTCCTCCGGTTCCGGTTTGCAGAAGCGCAAAGAAGCCGGAAGCCGGAGGAGGATGTGACGTGATTCTCTCTGAGGGCAGCAGGGGGCGCGCTGTGGCTCAAACTTTAAGAGACCGTCTGACTTCACAAGATTATAATACTTCGGACTGAACATTCACCAAACAAAATCCTACAATTTTTTTTTAATATTATTTGTAGTATTTATTATCTTTGGAAAAACTACATATCCGTCAACAGAAATGGGAAATATCATTACAAAAACAATGTTATACTGAGATGTGTGATATTTAACACTCCTCGCTACTCTGAACTTTATTATTTTAATAAATACAATTATTTTATTATTAATCTAGTGTCTGCAATAAAAACCGCTTCGATAATGCTGTTTAGATACTTTTTAAAATGAATTATATCTTTGACATGTAATTAACACGTTTCTCGGAATACGGTTAGAAAGTTGTTTATCGAAATAAAATAATTTATAAACAATATAGTTATTTTGTTGATCTTTTCTAAACGAGTTTGCGGAGGTGCAGCGCCGCCTGCCGGAGGACGGACGCACTGCGGTCACCGTAGCACTGATCGCACGGGCCGCGCTGCCGTCTGTCGCGGTGCATGTCGGGCCGCTGGCGGTGGTGAGTATCCCAGCCTGCGCTGCTGCTGCTCCGGAGAGAATGATGGGATAGTGGAGGACACAGCAGCGCTGCACACACACATACTCAGACATTATTTACATTATTCTGGCGCTCTAACCGTCTATATGTGTGTTTACGCGCGTGTATGAGAGACTGTAAATGTGTGTAACACGAGGCCTGCGGCGGTGCGCGTGTCCGTGTTCAAGCGGACTATAAACACACTTACAAAAGTACTGTTATAATAACATATGGTTATAATGCTGGACGTCTGATATGTATCACAGTACTGAATCATATTCATATTCAAGTTATTTATCTCGTGCACCCGTTTTCCTCAAACACACCATGGTATTATTACCATATAGATGTCACATGGTAGTACTTTTGTAGTGTTTTGTGCAGCAGCACAAATATAGTTCTTTCAAAATATTTTAGCAAAAATGCTGCTTTATTGTAAATAATAATAAAGTAGTGATTGAACCCCGCCAATTCACGTGACCAACTTGAAAATGAGCGAAATCTGCGGGGAACTGATCACGTGTTCAAAGCTGTTTTTGAGACTTTTGAGTCTTTGCTTCACTGCAATACTGAAATACTCAGCAATGCTGTCCACTTATCGACTTACACATGGTGTGTGTTAAAGCAGATTAAAAAAAACACCACAAACAATATTTAAAGATGTTTAAAAGGGGACTAAAACTCTTAAATAAGAACTGAATAATGACATTTTGGAACAGAACTGAGTCAACATTACTGACTCTGAGTGAATTATGACGCTATTGTACGAAAGCTTGTTTACATTACATCACATAAAAAAAAATATTACAGCTTTTATCTCTCATTTCTGACTTATTCTTCTCTCAAAATTATACGTTTATGACAGTTTTGACAGAATTGTGATATAAACTCAGTTTTCAGTTTTGAATTCTGAAATAGTCACAATTACCATTTTTATTTTTTTATTCCGTGGTGTAAACGAGGTCCCATACTGTTATAGTCTTCTGTCCAGACGAATAAATGTTACAACTGCCAATTAACTATCCCTACACACACACACACACACACACACGAGTTCCATATGACACGATCTCTACGCTCACAAGCCTATTGTTTGCATTCATTCGTTTCATTACTCACTTGACTGTTCTGAACACTTCTCACACACACACACACACACACACATATATATATATATATATATATATATGAAACGGTGTTTGAAACGAAGATTTACAGGAAGTGTGTGTGTGTGTGTGTGTGTGTAGGAGGATGGAGGGTTTGGGGCTTCAGACCGTGGCTCTGAGCGACGGATCCACCGCGTACATACAGCAGTCCATCAGCGGTGAGAACACACACACACTCACTCCCACACACACTAACTAACTCACTCTATCACTCAAACACACACTCTCACTCACGCACTTATACACACACACACTAACTCACTCACTAGTCTAGTAAATGTTTCTTGATTTAAGAACTTTAGATATGGACTGGAAACTAGACAGTGGTAGAGTGTGTGTGTGTGTGTGTGTGTGTAACTCGAGTGTGTTTTCTGCAGACGGGAGTCTGGTGGAGGGGAACACCGTTCAGCTGGAGGACGGCTCCACCGCATTCATCCAACACGTCACCGTTCAACAGAAGGGTGTGTGTGTGGGCATTTATAATTACAGTTTTAGCCATTTTAGTACTTCTCCTAAACGCGGTGTATTTGATGCTGATGAACCCGTGTGTGTGTGTGTGTTTGTGTGTGTTTAGAGTCGCTGGCGTTCGAGGACGGTCAGGCCGTACAGCTGGAGGACGGAAGCACAGCGTTTATTCACCACACGCCTAAAGGTGCCGCTCGAGTACACGAACGCGTTTGCCCTCTGTGTGCGTTTGACCTCTGACCTCTGTGTGTGACAGAAGGGTTCGGGCCCGGCGCGGTGGAGGCGGTTGAGCTGGAGGACGGCAGCACCGCGTACATACACCACCAGATGAACACGGATCCCGACACCATCCGCGCGCTGGAGAGCTACGCTAGCAAGGTCTGACGCCGACACCATACTCGCTACATCATCCCGTCATTTCAGATGTGCTTAACTGATGTTTGATTTGATGTGGCGCAGCTGACGGGGTCAGAGGTCGAGGTCGATGAAAACACTGAGAATACAAACGGGGAGCATGCCAGCATACAGGTGTGTGTAGTGTGTGTGTGTGAGCGTTTCTGAAGCCCAAAGTGGGCGGAGCCAGCTGTCGTCACTCCCTGTTAAACGAACATGCGAGGCGGATTAGCTGAGGTGACGTGACGCTAACGCTAGCAGAAAAACGGCTAGTAGTGACATCAGCGACAATCCACCTGTCACTCAAGTGGCCACACCCTTAATTATGCAGAACTTTAAGGCTTAATCTGTAGGGCTGTCGAATTTGCGGTTTATTTCTGTTAGCTTATCCAGTTCAGCGCGATGTAGCTGTGTTGCTAATTTAAAAAATGGTGGGAAAAGGCTCTTCCTGTTGACGAAACTCTTTCAGTACGTGGGAAAAATCATGCAACGACACACTTGACCAAACCTGTACATCGGTCAGAGCTGTGTGTGTGTGGGCGCTTATTGCGCCCTCTTGTGGGGAGAGGAGACACTCTTTTGTCTCTTAACTTTAAGAATTTGAATATAATATTTAAGTAAGAAATTGGGCCATTTTGACAGCCCTAATGTGTGTGTTTGTCAGCTGATGTTTGAGGGGAAGGTGTGGAGCTCCAGTAAAGCTCAGCCGGTCGGAGAGAAAAGCTTTCGCTGTGGACACACCGGCTGCGGACGCTTCTACACCACAGCACACCATCTGAAGGTACACAGCCGTCCCACATTGCACTGGGGTTGATCCGAGTAAAATAGTCCAAGTGACTACAGTGACAAGAATAGAGCCAGACCGATATATCGGCAGACCGATATTAGGCATTTTCTAAACTATCGGTATCGGCAGTTATAATGGCCGATAAATTAATATTTAAAAAAATTAAATAAAAACGGACGAAACACGCTTGAACCATGTCATGAGTGTTGGAGTTGTATAGTTTGTCCACCAGAGGGCGCTCTACACCGTCCCTGTTGGCTACACTCGTTGAGTTGGTCACGATACATACATTGCTTGAATAACAATTAAAAGAACATCCGCATTAGTTCTCTTAACTCAAATAAGCAGGACAAAATTTGTGACTATCATGTCCAGTTTAAAAAAAAAAATATATATATATAAAATATCGGCCGATATATCGGATTTTAAAACCCAAAAATATTTGTATCGGTATCGGCCTTCAAAATCCTTTATAGGGCGGGCTCTAGACAAGAATATTGGAGTTCACACCACAGCGATGACGATATCGTTGGGATCACTTCGTAACAATTTTTTTACACCTGTTAAACGATAAAACCCACAGCCAATCAGAATCCACACGAAATTAAAACGGCCGACAGCATCGTGGAGAAGTTAATCGCCGAGGATCAAGCCCCTTTGACACGGAAAACAATCGTTCAATAAACGAGGAGAAGTACCTCAGGTTTCCCGCGCTCGTTTCCACGCGTGTCTTGCTAACTCTGAAGTTGCGCTGTAAAAGACTAGTGTTGTGTTCATTCTACTATAGTGACTCCGTCCGCTAAACTCACTGCTAGATTATTAGCTCGATTACGCTAGCTGCACTCGAAGCACAGCACGCTGAGGACACCTGCTGGTTAAAGCCTGTAAGTGCAGCAGAACATGTTCAATGACGCTGTACACACTTTGAAACCGCAGCGCTAGCTTAGAGTAAACAGACGCTATCGATCGCAAATATAGTTATCGTTCCACTATATTTCGATAGGTATACTCTAATGACAGCTAGTTGGCATGTAGTGACTTATAGTCATTAAAACGTCTAAAGTGGAGTACCGACATAAAGTGTTAGCATAGTTATCTTTATAGTTATTGCTCTTGGTGTGAACGGCCCTTAAAATTACGCTCGAGGTGCTTTATGCAACCAGGCACAGTTCTTTTGAGCTCTCACAGATGTGTGTGTGTGTGTTGCAGGTGCACGAGCGCTCTCACACAGGCGATCGGCCGTACCGGTGTGAGGTGCCGTCCTGCGGGAAGGCGTTCGCCACGGGCTACGGGCTGAAGAGCCACGTGCGCACACACACCGGAGAGAAGCCCTACAAGTGCCCCGAGGACATGTGCTACAAGGCCTTCAAGACCTCGGGAGACCTGCAGAAGCACGTGCGCACACACACCGGTACGAGCCGCGCACTCGCAGCTACAACATTTGATTTGAGAGAAACTATTGTCACATGACAGACGGTCAACCCGTCAAAATAAAAGTTTGGTAAAGAAACTGAGATAGAAATTAAACATATTTAATATTGTACAGTATAATAATGTAATACTATTTCTACTACTAATTAAAAAAGAATAGTATTATAATTAAAATGGTTTGTTTCGTTTTTATTTCAATAAAAGATAAAAGTTAATTTTTTATGCCTTCATTTAGATTATTGAAAGAAAACTTTAAGAAAGTAAACTAGCTTTTTGACTGCTAAAATTTAATCTAACCATCCAGAAAAATTAAAACAGGAAGAATAAAAAAAAGTTAAAATGGGAAAAACGTAATGAACTCGCATTAAAGTGTGAAATAAGATTGACGCCATTAAGCGTTGAGCTGCCTTGTTCCCCCTCTTCACATTAACGTTTCAGCCTCTGCTATAACATGATCCGTTCAGTTAATTGGTATCGGACAAAAACCCAGTTCAGGAACCGGTGTGGAAGTGAAGTCAAACCCCTCAGCAAGCTGTGTACTCTCTCTCTCAGGTGAGAAGCCGTTCAAGTGTCCGTTCGAGGGCTGCGGACGGTCCTTCACCACGTCCAACATCCGCAAGGTTCACACGCGCACACACACGGGCGAGAGGCCGTACCTGTGTCCCGAGCCGTCCTGCGGGAGAGCGTTTGCCAGCGCCACCAACTACAAGAACCACATGAGGATTCACACAGGTAACACACACACTTGGCTCCACTTTTCAATTGAGTCTTAGTCCTGTGGCAAATGTACTTTTTTAGTTTATCATATTTTTATATACAATACACACTTCCTGAATTCTGTCACGATTGAAAACGTGACACTGATTTCACACGACAGTTCAATAGACAAGTACATCAATAGGGTTGGGTATCGTTTGAATTTGAACGATTCTGATTCCGATTCCTTGTTTCGATTCCGGTTCCTGACAATTCCGATTCTTTTAAGAGGCAGGGTCAAAAAAGTTTAGCTAACCTTGCTAACCAACAGTCTTTCTGAAGGAAATACTCCTTCTGTAAAAATACTCCTTTTGTCACAAATTTTGCATTTTGCCGAGATTTCGTTATTTTTAGAAAAGTGAAGCCACACTTTGGATCGCCGACGTAAGCTACTCATGTTCGACTCGCGCGGTTATGCCAACACTTCCGGTAGACGCTTCTTCGTTGGTGTTGTTCAGCGGTTTCTTCTTCCGCTCGGCGGACTGTGAATATCGAAACTAGGAATCGAAATTTTAACTTTTGAACGATTCCGGGAAAAACTAAAAGTTAGTCTCGGATACTCAATTCTCGATAACCAACCCTATATATCAAGTCACTTACATTTAAGACGCAAAATACTGACTGTTTTAGCAGCGAAAATAGTTCCAAAAGATCAGAGCAACAATATCAACACTCGCGCGTTTTGAACGAATTGGTTGAGTCACTGATTCAACGTCTGCCTTATTCTTAAATGAATCAGCCGTGTGAACGAATCGTTTGAATCAATGACTCACTCATTATTAAGATGATCTCTTGCCGCTCCCTACTGGTGGTTACGTTTCCTAACTAAATTAACACTGTCACTCAGAGAAATCCAGTCGTTCCAATAGGAAAGCAAAGATTGAATTTATTTAATTTTAATTAATAGTTTTGTTTATGTCGATACGTATGAAGCACAGCTCACTTTCAAATCAAGCCGTAAACTTGAAAACGAAGAAATCTGCGTGGGGAATGTTTTCGTCAAATTGCGCAAATTCACACGCGTAAACAGTGAATCGAGACGGTTCTTAGCTTTCTGATTTTGTTTTGCAAATTCAGAACGATTCAATTTGTATTCTTAAGTGCATTCATATGAATATTAAACTAACTGTTTTAACGATGTTCAGGTGAGAAGCCGTACCTGTGTACGGTTCCCGGCTGTGGGAAGAGTTTCACGGAATATTCCAGCCTTTATAAGCACCACGTGGTCCACACACACTGCAAGCCGTACACCTGCAGCCACTGCGGGAAGACCTACAGGCAGACGTCCACGCTAGCCATGCACAAGCGCACCGCGCACGGAGACTTCGACACCGCCGAGGACGGTGAGAAACACTGTCTGCGTTATCTCACTTCAGATTTCTGCGACGACTTTTTTTTTTTTTTGGCTAAGAACAGTTTCGTGTGTGTAGACGCAGAGGTTTACGAGGCGTCCGAGCAGAACGAACGCGATGGCGAGGTTACCATGGAAACGGACGATATCCTCAGCTCACACCTGCAGGTCCTCGGCACGGCCGTCACCATGGTAACCCGAGACGGAACCACCATCGCCGTCCCCGCGCAACAGGGCCACACCGGGCGGCACGTCACCATGGTTACAGACGGCAAAGAGATGCAGCAGGTGGGTGTTATGGGATGGATAAGGGTCCGGCATGGTTATCAGAGCGCAAGTAATTCGCTCGTCTTTGTGTTTGTCCTGCAGGTTGCCATAGTAACATCAGACGGCATCATGACCGAAGGGAACTCGTCACCGTACCAGCAGGTGGCGCTGCTCGCAACGGAGAACGGCACGCAGATTGCAGTACAGGTCAATACGAAATAATGGATAACTACAATTTGTCTTTATATACCTCAAACTAAACATCTGTCAGTGGTTTTGAGTATAAATAAATATCTTGAAATTATTGGTTTGCTTAAAGTGAGATTATCTGACTGTCAACTGTATGTTACAGTTAGAAGATCAGCAGACGTTAGAGGAGGCGATCACCATGGCAACAGCAGCGATTCAGCACAACGGACTGACCTCAGATCAGTGACAGCTGAAAATCACAGACGCCTTTTTAATGTTTAGTTTGGTATTTTTACCTGCTTTGAGCCAGTAGAAGTTAAACATGACGAAAATAAAGATGTATATTTGTTAATAAATAAGCTTTATGCTGGAAGTCTTTGTGGAATGTGGTTTTTGGGCTGTTAAACAGTTGAAACAAGACGAAAACTTGTCCAACGATATTATTTTTTATTAAAAAAGAGATTATGTCCCTATTAAAACTGGAAGCACTTAATGTTTTCCTTTAGTATAGTCGTGAACAGCGGCGTAGGATTGTATCAGCTGTCACAAACATAAGGGCATTGATTTTGTTTCTCGTATTTTATTTTGGTGGTTTAATGTGAGGACCATTCCACATATGTGTAGCAACATGGAGTTCAAGAAAAAACAGAAACTTTAATAATCCTAGATGCATTTCTAATGGTAAGTTTTCCACAGGAAAAAGGTCGTAAAAAACGCGCGATTTTTCCCCAATAAACGGTTTGAATGATTTGATTTGAATCGCCCGCGTAATCTAACAAAATCAGTGATGCCTGGATTAACGTTAATTAATCATTACTATTGTAGTTATTTAAACAAACAACAACAAAACTTGCCGGAAAAAATATTTAGTCACTCACCTAAATCCATATTTATTGGCAGTCAGTACTGCAATGTCACCAGCAGAGGTCACTACGCGATCAGTGTGAGTGACGCGATCGCAGCTCAGATTATCACTGAATGACGAGTGTACGGACACTTCTCAATCTGTTTACTAGCAGAACCTCGAAAAAAGAACATTAAACACATTTACATATCTAAATGAGGAGATACCACGGTTTACAGATACAGTAGAGATCATATAATCATATGATTAAAGGGGTCCAGGGTAAAACTAGTGTTATAGTATAACTTAAACACTATTATAGTATTTATTAATATTTTGAGTTATCGTTTATATTTTCATTTTAGTTATTGGGTTGTGCTTTTAGTTTTAGTTTATTTAAGTTTCTTTTAGTCCATTTAGTAGTTTTAGTGCTTCAACATAATCTTAAATTAGTCAAGGCAACATTTCAGTTTTCATCTACTTTTTACACATAAAAAAAAAAAGCTTTACTTCATTTAGCAAAACTGTTGTTATACCTTTACCTAACAATAGTGGTAAAAACCTTCCCAAAACACCTCCCTTCTCTTTTTAAGGTATTTTCCCATTACATTTCCTGACAGTGTGAATTTGTGTTGAATGTGCTGTATTTCCGTGTTTTACTGCAGTTCTCTCTCTCTCTCACACACACACACCCACAGCGCACACAGACTTGTTCTCAGTTCTCCCTCGGCAACAGTATCTTATTGGTTGAGCCGCTGTGACGTCAGCCAATGACAAGAAGGGGGGAGAAAAAAAAGGCTTTGGGGTTTCCTCCTCAAAACTGACTGGAAACACCAGGGTGTGTGTGTGTGTGTGTGTGTGTGTGTGGAGGAGGAGAGGAAGTTAATCCGAAGACACACCCAAACTACAAACACACACCCGTTTGCTGGTGTTTTGGTGAAACCCGACACAAATAAACTCTTTAATTACTGCTAAAATCTGTTCTCTGGAATATTGTGTGTATGTGTGTGTGAGAGAGAAAGAGTGTGTATGTTTGTGTGTCTCTGTGATTGTGTGTGAGAGAGAGAGAGAGAGAGAGAGTGTGTGGAGCCCTAAGTAAAATGCTTTCAAATGTGTGTATGTGAAAGAGAGTGTGTATGTGTTTAGTCGTTCGGCTCTTTTAGCCCTGTTTAAGTTTGTAAAAGCAAGCGTCAGAAACAGGAAATGCTCCGAGTTCTGGGCTGATCACTTCCTGTGGCGTGACGCGTCAGTCAGTCCAGAGACACACACAGGCTGTTCTCGCTCAGTGTTTCTGTGTGTGTGTGAGTTCACAGTTGAGTTTCCTTGATTTTTAATAATGGTTTAATTTTGTAGTTTCAGTCTTCATTCCAATACTGAGACACTTGTGTGTGTGTGTGTGTGTGTGTGAAGGGTTAACGTCGTGAGCTAAGGGACTGTTTGGATTGAGATGGGGGTTTGTTTTGGTTGTGTGAGGATATGGGGGCAGGGTGTGTGTGTGTGTGTGTGTGTGTCGACAGCTGCTGGTTTAGTTTCCCGGGAACTTCAGGACAATGAGACTCTGTGAGGGAAACAGCTGCCAAACACGTCAGCGCCACTAAATCACTTCACAAACTCTCGGCACTCCAGCCTTCCCAGCATGCCCTGCTTTGTTTCATCGCTCCCTGCTGGAATCAACAAGTGTTCAGTAGAACGCAGCCTGCAGACGCGCGACTCCACGACACACACACACACACACACACACACTCGAACGCATTTTCACTTTTGTTCAAAATTGTAAAGAAAACAAACATGATTATGATCTCGCTCGCTCACACACTGACGGTTTCTATCTGGAGTTTCAGGAGAAAGAGCCCTTCCTCCGCCCGTCACACACTCTTTTGTGATGCTGAACACACACACACACACACACACGTCGTTCACATGCCCGCGGGACGCTGATGTGTGTGAGCCTCGGTACCAGAAACTGACCAGGGAGTGAAATATCCACATCAAACCATGTGATACACACGACAAAACCACATAAAATAACCCGTGTGTGTGTGTGTGTGTGTGTGTTTAATGCAGACTAACTCATTTCATCCTGATCAGATTAACAGCTAGCTTTATAATAACTAGCGAGCTAATCTGTGTGTGTGTGTGTGTGTTTGAGGGTCAGGGATTAACCAGCTGACCGAACCCTCCTGAGATCATCAGCGTCTCGATGATTAACATCCAGTATAATCACACAAACTATCGAAGGGTCAAAGGTCATGCTTCAGGTTCTATTACGAACGACACACTCCACCACCGACTACTCTATGTGTGTGTGTGTGTGTGTGTGTGTGTGAGTGAGAGTATATGTGCATGTGTGTCATTGTATAGGTGTGTGTTTGTGTGTATGAGTGAGAGTGTGTGTATATGTGTGTGATTGTATATGTGTGCGAGTGTATGTGTGTGTCAGTGTATATGTGTATGTGCGTCCAAGCGTCAGGTGAGTGAGAGTGTGTGTGTAAGTGTGTATGTAGAGAGTGTATGTGAGTGTGTGAGAGAGAGTGTGTGTGTGTGTAAGTGTGCGAGTGTATATGCGTGTGTGTGTGTGTGTGTGTGTGTGTGAGAGAGAGAGTGTGTGTGTGTGTGTGTGTGTGTGTGTGAGAGAGAGTGTATGTGTAAGTGTGCGAGTGTATATATGTGTGTGTGTGTGTGTGTGTGAGAGAGTGTATGTGTGTAAGTGTGCGAGTGTATATGTGTGTGTGTGAGAGAGAGAGTGTGTGTGTGTAAGTGTGCGAGTGTATATGCGTGTGTGTGTGTGTGAGAGAGAGAGAGTGTGTGTGTGTGTGTGTGTGTGTGAGAGAGAGTGTATGTGTAAGTGTGCGAGTGTATATATGTGTGTGTGTGTGTGTGAGAGAGTGTATGTGTGTAAGTGTGCGAGTGTATATGTGTGTGTGTGAGAGTGTGTGTGTGTGAGAGAGTGTGTGTGAGTGTATATGTGTGTGTGAGAGAGTGTGTGTGAGTGTATATGTGTGTGTGAGAGAGTGTGTGTGAGTGTATATGTGTGTGTGAGAGAGTGTGTATGAGTAAATGCATGTGCATGTGAGAGAGTGTGTGTGTGTGTGTGTAAGTGTGTGAGTGTATATGTGTGAGAGAGAGAGTGTGTGTGTGTAAGTGTTTGAGTGTATATGTGTGTGTGAGAGAGTGTGTGTGAGTGTATATGTGTGTGTGAGAGAGTGTGTGTGAGTGTATATGTGTGTGTGAGAGAGTGTGTGTGAGTGTATATGTGTGTGTGAGAGAGTGTGTATGAGTAAATGCATGTGCATGTGAGAGAGTGTGTGTGTGTGTGTAAGTGTGTGAGTGTATATGTGTGAGAGAGAGAGTGTGTGTGTGTAAGTGTGTGAGTGTATATGTGTGTGTGAGAGAGTGTGTATGAGTAAATGCATGTGCATGTGAGAGAGTGTGTGTGTGTGTGTGTGAGAGAGAGAGTGTGTGTGTGTGTGTGTGAGAGTGTGTGTGTGTGTCCAAGCGTCAGGAGTGTCTCTGAACAATAGTGTGGATCTCCATATGTGGGATGCTGGTGTTCAACAGGCCATCTGCCCGTGTGTTTGTGTCTGACGCACACACACACACACACACACACACACACTTGAAACGACCTCAATTAAACCAGCGATTGTGCTTTTATGACGTCAGGAAAGAAACTCTCCCAAAACCCCAGCCGACCATAATCACTCAGACAGAACAAAACAGCACAATAGAGCGGCTCAGAGCTAGCGTTGCCTAGCCTCCCGCCTGAACAGAGCGCTAACCTTTCAGCTCGCGAGTGAGCGATGGCAGACACTATTATGCAAAACACAATTTACTACAGGTCCTGCTAATGCCCACATCATAAGCTTGTAGCTAAAATTTCATTCGCTTCAATAATTTGACATTAGCATGTTGTTTACAATTAATTTAGTTTGATGTTAGCGGGCAACTTACCAACTGTTTCCAATCATTTATAATATTAGTTTGTTGCTAAGAGTCCAATAACATGACTCGACATGAAATCGTTGTTCTCAGTTGATTTCAGTAGAGTTTGATGTTAGCATGTAGCTAAATGCACAAATCACCGACTGATTACAAGAGTTTAATAGTAGTTTGTAGCTAAAATTTCCTTCATTCCAATCATTTTTCATTAGCATGTTGTTCACAGTGGATTCCAATAATTTGATGTTAGCATGTCGCTAAAGTAATGATTCAATTCTTGAGTGATTCCAATAGTTTGATGTTAGCATGTCGCTAAAGTAATGATTCAACTCTTGAGTGATTCCAATAGTTTGATGCTATGCTAAGTCTCTAATAAAACACAAATATTACGTAAAAGTCTATTGTTAAATGAATTTATCAACTTGGCGGTTCGTAATCTTAAAGTCCCCGTGAAATCAAAATTGAACCTATTTACTTTGTTAGCGCATATTACTAGTCTTGTGGTGAACAATTAATCCGTGCAAGTAAAAATATATTTAAAAAATGTTTTACCTTAGTAATCTTTCATCAAAATCTGAAAAGTTACTTCCGGTCTGGAACGGTTTCTTTTTCTGATGACGTAGGTTTCACAACTTGGGTGGGGAAACGCTTAACCACTCCCCTCAAACCGTTAGTTTGCTATGAGCGAGAGATGGAGAGGAGGAGCGCTAGAGTAAAACCCTGCCCTCTGTTCAATATTCCGTTTCACTTGGAAATACGTCACAGCACTGGAGAAAAATCGTTTGCAACTTCCGGTTCACGGGGACTTTAAGTTAAATGTTGTCTAATCAGGCCGGCTCACAGTTAATCTCTTAGCACAGGCTGCTGATAAGACTATCTGACGTCTTTCAGTGTGTGTGGGAGAAAAACAAGCCCAGACGCATCCAGATAACACACACACACACACACCTGCCCACCGACCGACACACCTCAGAGAGCTGAAACCTCATTACAACAGCATAATAACATCAGACCACAGAGAAACGCTTCATTCACAAAAGGTTTATTGTAATAAAAACCGACTTTATACACAAATGCATTTATAAAAGTGAACATTAAAAGCAACTCTGCTTTAAAATAGCTTACAAACTACATTAGCTCTGTCTGAAACAGTAAACGCGCTGCTCAGCAGCCCGAGAGAGACAGAATGCTTGATGCGAGTCTCTGCTGGCGCTTCCGCCTGATACCAACCAACATACCACATGCAAAGCATTCTGGGTAAATACAATAATTTCCCCCAAATCCACACAACTCATTTCATGCCATCACAAGAGGAAGTTATTGCCTGAATATTGCACAGTAAGACTAAAAGAGCCAGGCAGTGACGTTTATTAAGGGAGCGGTGGCGCTATGGTTAAGGCAGAGGGGATTATGGGAGTTTGTTTGTGTGGCGCCACGCTCAACAGCAGCTCCTTTTAGGAATTATTAAAGTCCACAGCAGTTTTAGGCCTGAAACGTACTGTACGCAAGCATGCGAATGCAAATATGTTGTAAAACAAACAATGTTGCATTCTCAGAGTTGCCACAGGTGGCGCTATAGCAAACTGAAACGCCGGTCAGTTTTCTTAGTCGCCATAGGTGGCGCTATAGTAAACTGAAGCGTTAAATGCCATTAAGTTTTATTGTCGCTATTTGTAGGCCTGCTAAACTTAAGACTTTCACGAACTTGCGTAAAGTACGTTTCAGGCCTTTTAATTGCGTTACATTCTCATGACTGAGGTATCGTAGTTGCACTGAAACTGTGCGTGAGCACCAGTGAAAACACCCCAAAACCTGTTTCGGGATGATCAAAATAAACGAGTCACACAGAACAGTGCTGATAGGTCTCTAGAGTCGGTGGTCCAGCGGCCGCGTAACAACCAGTGCTTTAACGTTCATCTTAAATAAAGGTTTACGAAGTGAAGTCACGGGAACAGCTCCAGCTCTTAGCGTGGCAGTTGGTCGGTCAGTCGGGCAGAACCAGTCCCGTGCGCTCAGCTGGACACCATCATCAGGAGGTTTTTGGGAGGACTTGTGCGGCCACCCAACGTGAAGCGGTATTTGCAGCTCGCCGTTTGGTCGTACGCTGAGGTGCTAGGGGCGGGGCTTGATACGGGAGGCTCTGCCTCGTAGAGAACGCAAATGGACCCGTCTTCGCCGATGCGGTAGGACACTTCGTACGGGTCCACCCAGAGCGTCAGCTCCCGCGGCAGGAGCGAGAATAGCTGCCCGCTGGTCAGTCCGATACGGTTGGCCGCTCGGCCAATCAGAGGGTCCATTTCGTGATTGATCCGTATGCAGCGGTAACCGGAGCCCTTCTGCGGCCTGTCGGGGAACCAATGATGCTGGTAGTGTGCTAAAGAAAAAAAGGAAATGCTTATGTTAAAATCCTTTATATTTTACCTCAGGATTTATGACAATAGAACAAACAAAATGGACAAATCTTGTTTTTTTTTACATTAAACATCTAACTAAAAAGGCTAGTCCAGTGGTGTGCTATCTAGCTTTAATAACATGACCACTTAGGGTCGGAACTGGGAATCATGACCAAAATCAATAAGAAATTGCCTAATATAAGTTTAAAAATTCTCAAAAAATGCAACATTTTGTTTGTATCCACAAAAAACTGGAGGGAGGATCACTAAAGAAAGATATTAAGGCCCGTCCACACCAAGGACAACATTAGAGAATAGCACTACACCTACAAATGGAGAACATAACAAAAAACTATGAAACTATGCCTAAAGTTTATCGTTCTTAGTATAAACGGGCTTTCACATAGAGCTATGGTATATTGGTATTACTTTTATACATACACAATAGTATTTAAGAGACTATCAGTAACTGATATAGAAGTTAAGCAGTGTTTTTCCGTACCTGATAGCGCCTGCGCGAGACAGTCTCTAAACACCTGGAGCTGCGCGTCACTCAAGCGTCCGCGGCCGCGCAAAAGCCTGCAAACGAACCCGGCGGCGGCCGAAACCTCCGGGACCATCTCTGCTCCGGAACCGTGGGTCATTGTGCTCCGTCCAATAGAGTTCAGAATAAAAATACAGTTGCTGGAAGTTAAAAACCACAACCGCCGGCGTCCGTTTAGGTTTGATGCTGATAATTTAACGGAACAAGTTTAACGACGATGAAACACTAAACATTCCCCGAGAGATGTTCGGTCCAGTCGGTTCCGTTCCTCTGACTGCGCTCTGATGTGTTGTGAGAGGGGAGATTCCGCTGATATATACACGCACACATACACAAAGCCATCGACGTCAGTCGCGCTGATCCTGAGTGACACGCCCAGCGTCCAATCAAACGAAGAGGCGGGTTCTCCAGGCGCCATCGCTTCACTGATTGGTTATCAGGGTGGAAAACACTGCGTGTTGTGGCGACGCTCGCCTTCCGTCCGAGACCAAATATGGACATTGACGTCAAGCGTCAAACGGAGGTTTTTATGACGACTTTCGGGGGAAAAACAAAGACCGCGAGAACGCGCTTACCGTAAAGTTTCGGCGATAATTATAGAAGCGTGTGGCTTTACGGATCTGGTTTTCCTCTTTAATCGACACCTCCGCACATTAGAAACCCACACACGACCTAAAAACATCCAAACTAAAACACAAACACCAATGCAACAGAACATAACGATCAAAAGTTTTGAAGTCAGTTGTCAATCTCCTAAAAACATGCATACGATCGTAAGTAAATAGCCTACGTTTAAAGGTATGAATCATATTACAGTGGTTTCAGTGCAAAGGATATATATATATATATATATATATATATGAATCTGTATAATGAAGCTGTATTTTAAGCGTAGCAGCGACATCTGGTGGCCAAGCGTATCTCGCCACACACAGATGTTTAAATGACATCGTTTATTCCTCAAACACTTATTGATTTTTTCCCCGTTTAAATTTAGACACATATACGGCTGGATTATCTTTGACTCTGTAAATGTGTGTCTGACTCTCAGAGCATCTCTGGCGCTTTACATCCCTGTATCTGTTACCATGGCGACCGCTCACATCCTTCCTTTTCCAGCAGCTTTTCTTCCTGATGAAACACAAATCCATCACAATAATCCTCTGCTGAACATTAACATTTCAGCATTTTATTTTATATATAGGTTAGTTTTATAGGTTTAGGTTTTTCATACTAGATGTAGTAGTGTGTGTGTATACACACACATAATATAAACTAAAAATGTACTTTCTAAATGCTATAGTGTCTGACTGTAATACAGTGCAGATGGCAGGATCTGCTGTTGTGTTCTGTGTGTTTGTCATGTGGACTGACAGCAGGTTTGTCTATATTTGGCTGTAGTGTGTGTGTGTGTGTGTGTGTGTGTGTGTGCTGCAGAAGTTGATGAGGTTCATGTGAAGGGTTCTCACCATGGCAACACGTGTCTTCCTGAGCGCTGACTGAGACACATACATTGTTTATATGAATATGTCATATCAAGTAATGCACACACACACACACACACACACACACACACACACACACACACTCTTACACTCATTCACACACACACACACAGCCTGCAGTCCAACTGCTGTCTCCTCTGATCTGAGCTGACACGTCCCTCCAGCAGTGTGTGTGTGTGTGTGTATAAATGTGCATGAGTGTGTGAGTATGTGTGTGTGAGAGTGTTTCTCCTGAATCTCCTCATTCTTTTAGGAGAAAAATCTGAAGCTAAGTTGATCGTGAGAAAGGAAAACACGATGAAGTCTCCAAACCTAATCCAGCGTTTAGTCTGGGATTGCCACTGACTCTCTTCCCCATCCAGATCTCTCTGATATCTCATTGATATTTAAGTTTCTTCTGAGAAAAGTCCCCAGTGATCTCCCTCAGGAGGAACATCTAAACTATAGCGATCACAACACAAGAGGAATAGCTGATGAACGTTACAAACACTGACAGCCAATCAGAATCCATCCTGCTTTAAAGGCCCCCGAAATCAAAATATATATTTTCTAACCTCTTTAGTATGCATATGTTAGCCTTACGGTTATCTAGCCTAGTCTCTCACTTCCGCTAAAATGGATCAGGGATTTTTATGACATCACATCTTAATTCAAATGATCTGTAGAATCTAAAGCTCCGCCCCTTCTGCTATAAACACCTCCTGTGTGTTCAGTATTAGTACACACGCGATCACTGTCAGCTGATATAATGAACCGGTTCAAAAGGACGAATCATTTACGAGCCGGACATCTCTACCGCTGACACTCGAGTAATATGGGTTAGATGTGTGTTCAGTCGCTCAAACGCTTGAGTTTTATTACGTTTTCAAAACTGTACATTAAGAATGAAATGGCTAGAACGTATTTCCACCTACTGTTGAATCCAATGCATCATTAGCACTCATTCACAATTATTCATTTAGCTGATGCTTTTATCCAAAGCGACTTAGATAAAACCACAGTGGATTCGAACCCGGGTCTCTCACACCAAAGGCATGTGTCTTATCCACTGCGCCATCACCACCACTCAGATTCGCATCCATGTCAAATACAACTCACAGTATGAGGTAAACAACGATCTTGGCTGTTTCAGTGGAAATTACGTCAACACATAAAACAAAGCTAGGCGTTCCAAGGCACTTTAGTGGGACTTTAAAGAGATTGAGCATTTAAAGTCCCCGTGAACCGGAAGTTGCAAACGATTTTTCTCCAGTGCTGTGACCTATTTCCAAGTGAAACGGAATATTGAACAGAGGGCAGGGTTTGACTCTAGCGCTCCTCCTCTCCATCTCTCGCTCATAGCAAACTAACGGTTTGAGGGGAGTGGTTAAGCGTTTCCCCACCCAAACTGTGAAACCTACGTCATCAGAAAAATAAACCGTTCCAGACCGGAAGTAACTTTTCAGATTTTGATTAAAGATTACTAAGGTAAAACATTTTTTTAATATATATTCACTTGCACGGATTAATTGTTCACCACAAGACTAGTAATATTCGCTAACAAAGTAAATAGGTTCAATTTTGATTTCACGGGGACTTTAAAGAAAAACACAACAAAACTGCAGCGCTTATAATAAACACAACAATATCGTCTGCTGGTGTGAACACTAATATAGTTATCGTTATAGTTATCGTCCGCTGGTGTGAACACTAATATAGTTATCGTTATAGTTATCGTCCGCTGGTGTGAACGCTAATATAGTTATCGTTATAGTTATCGTCTGCTGGTGTGGACACTAATATAGTTATCGTTATAGTTATCGTCCGCTGGTGTGAACACTAATATAGTTATCGTTATAGTTATCGTCTGCTGGTGTGAACACTAATATAGTTATCGTTATAGTTATCGTCCGCTGGTGTGAACGCTAATATAGTTATCGTTATAGT
Source organism: Pimephales promelas (assembly GCF_016745375.1). Next base: position 7,873,148 of record NW_024121266.1, on the reverse strand, counting down.
TATCGTCCGCTGGTGTGAACACTAATATAGTTATCGTTATAGTTATCGTCTGCTGGTGTGAACACTAATATAGTTATCGTTATAGTTATCGTCCGCTGGTGTGAACACTAATATAGTTATCGTTATAGTTATCGTCCGCTGGTGTGAACACTAATATAGCTATCGTTATAGTTATCGTCCGCTGGTGTGAACACTAATATAGTTATCGTTATAGTTATCGTCCACTGGTGTGAACACTAATATAGTTATCGTTATAGTTATCGTCCGCTGGTGTGAACACTAATATAGTTATCGTTCTAGTTATCGTCCGCTGGTGTGGACACTAATATAGTTATCGTTATAGTTATCGTCCGCTGGTGTGAACACTAATATAGTTATCGTTATAGTTATCGTCCGCTGGTGTGAACACTAATATAGTTATCGTTCTAGTTATCGTCCGCTGGTGTGGACACTAATATAGTTATCGTTCTTGGTGTGGACACTAATATAGTTATCGTTATAGTTATCGTCCGCCGGTGTGGACACTAATATAGTTATCGTTATAGTTATCGTCCGCTGGTGTGGACACTAATATAGTTATCGTTATAGTTATCGTCCGCCGGTGTGGACACTAATATAGTTATCGTTCTAGTTATCGTCCGCTGGTGTGAACACTAATATAGTTATCGTTATAGTTATCGTTCTTGGTGTGGACACTAATATAGTTATCGTTATAGTTATCGTCCGCCGGTGTGGACACTAATATAGTTATCGTTATAGTTATCGTCCGCCGGTGTGGACACTAATATAGTTATCGTTATAGTTATCGTCCGCCGGTGTGGACACTAATATAGTTATCGTTATAGTCCGCCGGTGTGAACACTAATATAGTTATCGTCCGCCGGTGTGAACACTAATATAGTTATCGTTATAGTTATCGTCCGCCGGTGTGGACACTAATATAGTTATCGTTATAGTTATCGTCCACCGGTGTGAACACTAATATAGTTATCGTTATAGTTATCGTCTGCCGGTGTGGACACTAATATAGTTATCGTTATAGTTATTGTCCGCTGGTGTGAACACTAATATAGTTATCGTTATAGTTATCGTCCGCTGGTGTGAACGCTAATATAGTTATCGTTATAGTTATCGTCCGCTGGTGTGGACACTAATATAGTTATCGTTATAGTTATCGTCTGCCGGTGTGGACACTAATATAGTTATCGTTATAGTTATTGTCCGCTGGTGTGAACACTAATATAGTTATCGTTATAGTTATCGTCCGCTGGTGTGAACACTAATATAGTTATCGTTATAGTTATCGTCTGCTGGTGTGAACACTAATATAGTTATCGTTATAGTTATCGTCCGCTGGTGTGAACGCTAATATAGTTATCGTTATAGTTATCGTCCGCTGGTGTGAACACTAATATAGTTATCATTATAGTTATCGTCTGCTGGTGTGAACACTAATATAGTTATCGTTATAGTTATCGTCCGCTGGTGTGAACACTAATATAGTTATCGTTATAGTTATCGTCCGCTGGTGTGAACACTAATATAGCTATCGTTATAGTTATCGTCCGCTGGTGTGAACACTAATATAGTTATCGTTATAGTTATCGTCCACTGGTGTGAACACTAATATAGTTATCGTTATAGTTATCGTCCGCTGGTGTGAACACTAATATAGTTATCGTTTTAGTTATCGTCCGCTGGTGTGGACACTAATATAGTTATCGTTATAGTTATCGTCCGCTGGTGTGAACACTAATATAGTTATCGTTATAGTTATCGTCCGCTGGTGTGAACACTAATATAGTTATCGTTCTAGTTATCGTCCGCTGGTGTGGACACTAATATAGTTATCGTTATAGTTATCGTCCGCCGGTGTGGACACTAATATAGTTATCGTTATAGTTATCGTCCGCCGGTGTGGACACTAATATAGTTATCGTTATAGTTATCGTCCGCTGGTGTGAACACTAATATAGTTATCGTTCTAGTTATCGTCCGCTGGTGTGGACACTAATATAGTTATCGTTATAGTTATCGTCCGCTGGTGTGAACACTAATATAGTTATCGTTATAGTTATCGTCCGCTGGTGTGAACACTAATATAGTTATCGTTATAGTTATCGTTCTTGGTGTGGACACTAATATAGTTATCGTTATAGTTATCGTCCGCCGGTGTGGACACTAATATAGTTATCGTTATAGTTATTGTCCGCCGGTGTGGACACTAATATAGTTATCGTTATAGTTATCGTCCGCCGGTGTGGACACTAATATAGTTATCGTTATAGTCCGCCGGTGTGAACACTAATATAGTTATCGTCCGCCGGTGTGAACACTAATATAGTTATCGTTATAGTTATCGTCCGCGGTGTGGACACTAATATAGTTATCGTTATAGTTATCGTCCACCGGTGTGAACACTAATATAGTTATCGTTATAGTTATCGTCTGCCGGTGTGGACACTAATATAGTTATCGTTATAGTTATCGTCCACTGGTGTGAACAGTAATATAGTTATCGTTATAGTTATCGTCCGCTGGTGTGGACACTAATATAGTTATCGTTATAGTTATCGTCCGCCGGTGTGGACACTAATATAGTTATCGTTATAGTTATCGTCCACCGGTGTGGACACTAATATAGTTATCGTTATAGTTATCGTCCACCGGTGTGAACACTAATATAGTTATCGTTATAGTTATCGTCCGCTGGTGTGAACACTAATATAGTTATCGTTATAGTTATCGTCCGCTGGTGTGGACACTAATATAGTTATCGTTATAGTTATCGTCCGCTGGTGTGAACACTAATATAGTTATCGTTATAGTTATCGTCCGCTGGTGTGAACACTAATATAGTTATCGTTATAGTTATCGTCAGCTGGTGTGAACACTAATGTAGTTATCGTTATAGTTATCGTCAGCTGGTGTGAACACTAATATAGTTATCGTTATAGTTATCGTCCGCTGGTGTGAACACTAATATAGTTATCGTTATAGTTATCGTCCGCTGGTGTGAACGCTAATATAGTTATCGTTATAGTTATCGTCCGCTGGTGTGAACACTAATGTAGTTATCGTTATAGTTATCGTCCGCTGGTGTGAACACTAATGTAGTTATCGTTATAGTTATCGTCAGCTGGTGTGAACACTAATATAGTTATCGTTATAGTTATCGTCCGCTGGTGTGAACACTAATATAGTTATCGTTATAGTTATCGTCCGCTGGTGTGAACACTAATGTAGTTATCGTTATAGTTATCGTCAGCTGGTGTGAACACTAATATAGTTATCGTTATAGTTATCGTCCGCTGGTGTGAACACTAATATAGTTATCGTTATAGTTATCGTCCGCTGGTGTGAACACTAATGTAGTTATCGTTATAGTTATCGTCCGCTGGTGTGAACACTAATATAGTTATCGTTATAGTTATCGTCCGCTGGTGTGAACGCTAATATAGTTATCGTTATAGTTATCGTCCGCTGGTGTGAACACTAATATAGTTATCGTTATAGTTATCGTCCGCTGGTGTGAACACTAATGTAGTTATCGTTATAGTTATCGTCAGCTGGTGTGAACACTAATATAGTTATCGTTATAGTTATCGTCCGCTGGTGTGAACACTAATATAGTTATCGTTATAGTTATCGTCCGCTGGTGTGAACACTAATATAGTTATCGTTATAGTTATCGTCCGCTGGTGTGAACACTAATATAGTTATCGTTATAGTTATCGTCCGCTGGTGTGAACACTAATATAGTTATCGTTATAGTTATCGTCCGCTGGTGTGAACACTAATATAGTTATCGTTATAGTTATCGTCCGCTGGTGTGAACACTAATGTAGTTATCGTTATAGTTATCGTCCGCTGGTGTGAACACTAATATAGTTATCGTTATAGTTATCGTCCGCTGGTGTGAACACTAATATAGTTATCGTTATAGTTATCGTCCGCTGGTGTGAACACTAATGTAGTTATCGTTATAGTTATCGTCGCTGGTGTGAACACTAATATAGTTATCGTTATAGTTATCGTCCGCTGGTGTGAACGCTAATATAGTTATCGTTATAGTTATCGTCCGCTGGTGTGAACACTAATATAGTTATCGTTATAGTTATCGTCCGCTGGTGTGAACACTAATATAGTTATCGTTATAGTTATCGTCAGCTGGTGTGAACACTAATATAGCTATCGTTATAGTTATCGTCCGCTGGTGTGAACGCTAATATAGTTATCGTTATAGTTATCGTCAGCTGGTGTGAACACTAATATAGTTATCGTTATAGTTATCGTCCGCTGGTGTGAACACTAATATAGTTATCGTTATAGTTATCGTCCGCTGGTGTGAACACTAATGTAGTTATCGTTATAGTTATCGTCAGCTGGTGTGAACACTAATATAGTTATCGTTATAGTTATTGTCCGCTGGTGTGAACGCTAATATAGTTATCGTTATAGTTATCGTCCGCTGGTGTGAACACTAATATAGTTATCGTTATAGTTATCGTCCGCTGGTGTGAACACTAATGTAGTTATCGTTATAGTTATCGTCAGCTGGTGTGAACACTAATATAGTTATCGTTATAGTTATCGTCCGCTGGTGTGAACACTAATATAGTTATCGTTATAGTTATCGTCCGCTGGTGTGAACACTAATGTAGTTATCGTTATAGTTATCGTCAGCTGGTGTGAACACTAATATAGTTATCGTTATAGTTATCGTCCGCTGGTGTGAACGCTAATATAGTTATCGTTATAGTTATCGTCCGCTGGTGTGAACACTAATATAGTTATCGTTATAGTTATCGTCCGCCGGTGTGCATGTGCTTTAACTAACCCGACCCTGAACACTTGATGTGTGCTCCAGTGCGAGTGTTTGTGCTCTGACACGATTCTGTCACGTACTTTCGCCAGTGAGCGTCTCCCTCCCTCCCATAATCCTCCTCGCAGAACCCCGACTTTAAGGACAGTGGGTTTATTTATTCATGCCTCTTCTGGTTTACTGGAGCTTCTGATGCCTCGACACAGATTTGCACTTTCCTCTGGCGTGCGTTCATGTGCCGCCCGCAGGAGAGACTCGCGTGTGTTTCCCTGACGGCTGTCAGATTCGCTCACGTCCCGAATCTCCCACCAGTGAGTTCAGGATCCCAGAGTCCTCAAAAGCCCAGCGAAAACACGCCACAGAGGAAATCTGCGCGTACTGAAAGTGTACGTGTGCCTGAAAGCCAACAAGACTTATGAAAGTGTGTGTACGCCAGAACCTGCGCTAAATCGTCTTTATAAACAACATACGTCTCCTCCCTGAAATAACCATATATGAGCTGACGACGCCTTGTTTACAATGCAGATCCTTATCTGCATATCATTTGCATACGCATATTCATCCACGTGATGCCATGTTTAACGGTACGAGACATTAGAAAAATAAGAGTTACGGATGTGCGTCACATTACAGTGATAAAAATCATTTAGTAGCCAAAAACACGATTTATAGACTATCATGACAGAATATGCTAATCAAGTCAAGTATATTTATATAGCGCTTTTCACAATATAGATTAAGCTGATCAATGTTATTACTGATTTAATTAATGGTTAATTAATTTGAATATCCCCGTGACTAGAAGATAATTAATGCCACATTAGCAGCAGCTCATTTACATTTAAAGGCACATCCACAAAAACGGCATGTTTTTGCTCACCCTCAAAAAGTGACAAATCTAACATATTATATACAAATATCTGTGGGGTATTTAGAGCTGAAACTTTAACACACACACACACACACACACACTTGTGAGAAGGGGGACTATAGGTGTATTATAGGACCCCTTTAATTTTTGTCCTAAAAAGTCCTTTGAATGAATCAAGAATCAAAACTGGTGGTTGCAGACATTCTTAACTTTAACACTAGGACCAGTGATTAATGAGTTAATTCATTCTTCTCATTAATTAAATGCATATTTATGTCTTCACAGCTCCGGAATCTGATCGAATGAAGGACACGAGCGTCTAACGAGGGTCGACCCCTGCCAGCCAATCAGCTCTCGCGCTCAGCTGACAGGCGCTGCTGCTTGACCAATCACAGCAGAGATGTGCCAGAGGTGGGCGGGGCTTGAGTGCTGGAGTGGCAGTGTTCGGTGTCGAACGCTCAGAGAGAGAGAGAGAGAGGAGAGACAGCGCTCCGTTCGTCCGATACTCCTGCGCGTCTCTCTCACTGCAGCTCTGTATGCGAGTGTGTGTGTGTGTGTGTGAGCGTATATGTGTGTGTGTTCATGTATGCCGGCAGCAGCTGCACCGCTCCTTCATCCTCTTCATCTTCATCTTGCGTTCGGAGTGAATTCACAGCATTGGCGCACGATCCTGCTCATCTGTTGCCTTGGTGATGGGCTGTCGACTGTCAGGGCCGTGGATGGGCGACGGGATGGGGGTGAGTCCAGTGTGTGTGTGTGTGTGTGTAAATGTTCACGATTGTGTGCTGATGGTGATTAGGAGTGACTGGTTCAAACACACACACACACACGTGTACCGTCTCTCATGACTCATGCAGTGATGTGTGTCGGTATGAAGATGCAGCATGATTTTCATCATATGTGTGTGTGTGTGTGTGTGTGTGTGTGTGGTGCTGAGTGAGGAAAATGTTCACACAGCTGCGCTTCAGTCAACCTATAGCAGCGACAAACCGAACCAGGTTAAATAGAGCGTACGCTAAAGCGGCTGAACGCGCGCGATCCTGACTGAAATTAATTGCGTTTTCTGTTGATTTGTCTGTCGTTCAGGTTCACGGTCAGGATTTGACGCACCTGCAGAAGCGAGAGGCCTTCCGTATCCTGGCCAGCTACGAGCAGCCAATCACACTCCAGATCGAGGGGAGGGGGCGGAGCCTGCAGTATAACCGAACGACGGATTGCAGCACGCAAACGGAGCGACCGTGGGATCCTCTCCGTCCGCACTCGTGTTCCCTGCCTCGTCTGCCTCCCTCGGACAGGTGCGACACACCTGTAGCTCACCGGCGCCACCTGCAGGACAAACACAGACATGCAGACGTTCACACACAACGCAATCTCGCGCTGAAATTAGCCTATGTACCATGCTAGTTTATGAGCATTGCCTTTTTAAGAACAAAGTAGTTAAATAATTGAAATGACGAGTATACCAGTGTTTTTTTTTTTTTTGTTACGATATAAATTTTTTAAATACTGCAATACCGGTGGTGTATGGTGCTTTAACAGCGTTGGGAACGCGGCGTGACACTGTTTAAGAGGGTCTTTTCACTGTGCACTGTATCAGACTGTTTTTGTAAAGATTAAATAACTCGAAGAGAACGATAACGACAGCTTTACTGCTCTAACGTTAAAAATACTAACGTCTCGCACATTCACAGAAAATAGCTTTGTGTTGCACTACTGTTTGAACTTAGTGATTTCAATCGCCATGTTGTGTTTGAAGGACAGGCCTTTTTAAAGTACTCCGTCATGTGACCAAAAGTTGCTAATTTTAATTATGCCAGAGAAGCACTGACCAACGAGAATGTCCATTTATCACACGTTCCCATCCGTCACGCTCCGTCAGAGCCTTCTCGAGCATGTAAATGGCCTTAAGGCACAGTCATGCTAGGTTTTGCATCCATGCGCATGTAAACGCGGCAGAATGTGCATGCAAGCATATTTTATCCTTTGCTGCATCCTGAAGTTTCATCATGTGTGGTGAACGCTCACCTCTTGAGTTCATATAGCGAAAAGACGTTTATAAATTGAGATCCTTTCCAGTCTAGAAGAATAAACATCAAGCATGCAGTGGCTCCGGACTAAAAACATGATTAGTGAGCAATTAGCTCCTGAAATTAAACATTTAGGAACCAAATTAAATTTCCGTACTTTAGCTTAGACGTCAAAGTTGTGTGTCGTCATTAAGGGACATTTTAGTATTTTGAGTATTGAAATAATTTGGTGCTGACACTGATTATGTCCCATATAAATATAATTTAAAAAATTGTATGAACATTTCTTATTGTTTGAAGAAGTTACATGTTGATATTGTTCCAAACATGTCATCCACGTTTCTGCTTACTCACAAAGAAAGTTTCCCTTCAGCCTCAGTGCTGCTAAACCAGAACTAATAATATTTGTGTACAAAAATAAATAAAAAAATATATCTTTAATTACACATGGTTAAATGAAATGTCAGTGAATAGATTAATATAAATCTCACTAACCCGAAGTTAGTCCTAGTAATGGTTCCCGGTTCTTTTCAAACGAAAAAATGCGCGCTTTTCTGTGAGGACGTCGGTTGTGAACTCTGAACGATTCTCTGATTCAGACTCAGAGACCAAAAGTTCCTTGACTTCCAGGTTGTTTCGTGGATCTTTTTTGTGACTTATTCAAAATAACTGGTTCACAAGAGTCATTCGCACGTGAATCACGATTCAAAACGAGTTCGAGGTTGTATCGTGAATCTTTTCGACTGACGTCTCCAAAAGAACTGGTTCACGAGAGTCGTGAATCACGATTCACAACCAGTTCGGTGTTGTTTCGTGAATCTTTTTGACCAAAAGAACTGGTTTACATGAGTCATTTGCACGCGAATCGGATATAACGTACCAAGTTATCCAGATTTTCTAAATTTATATAATTTTCAAATTATCGTTAAATATTTAATATCCAAGTCACAGTTTGGTTGGCTTAGCTTGATACCGAACAGGGAGGAAAACTCATTTTCTCACTGCATTTAGTGGTGTTTAAAACTACCCATTACTGTTAATTATAAATGACCTATTACTGTTACAATTACTATTTATGTAATATTCATGGTTCATATAACCATAATACTCTTTGTAGGCGTCTTTATGCTGCGGTCGGCCTTTATATCAGAATGAGGTCAGATCTTTATAAACACAATAACGGCATCTTGTATGAAGGGGGCGTGGCTTGTGTTATCCTTTAATATTCATACAGATAAATGTAAGTGTAATATGAGTGTTTTGCTGTCTTCTCAGGATGTACTACAATCACATGACCCTGCCCGTGAACCGTAGAGAGGGAAGCAGGTACGAGTATCTGCCAAACACGCCCAGAGACCTGGAGCACAGGGAACGCCTGGCCTACAACGTGAGTTATTAACCAAATCACATGATGATGATGATTATCAGCTGATAATATTCATAAGGAGATGCATACAGATATCGATTCACCCTTTATGTGGAGAAAAACAGTGTGTGACCACTAGTGTCTGATACGTGCCACAGTTTAAAGGTCATTCAAACAATCATTTAGGTTGAATATCAAGTTTTTCTTTCCAAATCCACACAATGGCTTTAAGTGTGTTGTTTTTAAAAACATGCTTCTTGTGTGTGTGTGTGAGTGTGCTGTTCTCCAAACAAACACGTTTTTCAAAATGGAGCTGCTCTCTTATGCACTGGAATTATTCATGCATTTAGCTACGCTTGGGAATACACACACACACACACACACACACACACACAAGTGTGATGCGCAGGAGGAAACAGCCCTTAATAAAGAAGCTGACGGAGACACGGACAGACGTTTACTCTTCAGTGGGGTCAAATAATCACTCTTCCACATCACAGCCTCGTTATGCTAATCATCCATCAGGAAGCATCGGGAATGCTGGGATGTTCTTCTCACACACTCCGATATGAACTCATCTCTGCACTGCTTTAATGGTTTCAGGAGCAGGAGTTCTCCAGTGGCGTTTCTCAGGGACAGAACTGTCTGATCGGCTGCTGCAAAACCAACTTCGAGGAGCCCAGAAGTTTCCAGAGTCAGGTGAGAGTCACATGACCAGGACTGAAGGAGTAATGGACTGAATTATTGAGTATTCGATGTGGGGTTGTGAATACAGTCAGAAACTGTGACTGACTGAATCTAGAACCGCAGCGGCGTGTTGTTGTTGTTCTGGTTCTCGTGTGATTCTCTGCATCCGAGGCGAGGAGTCACATGTTATGTAAGTTGTGTGTTACCAGGCAACTAGCGATCATAAATATGGTGAAGATTCTGAGCCACCAGAGCGACTCTTGAGCCGTTCAGTCAATGTAGAATTTAAAGGAGTAGTTCACTTCAAATTTCAGTCGAAAAAAAGAAATTTAGGTTTTTGAGGAAAACACTCCAGGATTTCTCCATATAGTGAGTTCAATGGGGTCCAACGGGTCGAAGGTCCAGATGTGAGTTTCAGCCCAGCTTCAAAGTCTCGTAATGCGTGTCGTAATCGTCAAATTACATTTGATTTTACTTCCGTTTGGGTATGTTCCTGTCAAAATTTTTACGGCTTTTGTTTTTCGTTCATTGAACAGGTTCGGAGCCCTGATTGCCCATAGCGAAAATAATAGCTTTAATCGGCTATTTAAATAATAGCCGATTAAAGGTATTATTTTCACAATCGATACTACCATTACCGATACATCGGTGCATCTCTAGTAAAATCTCTGTAACTCATCATCACCTCGAGTTGCTTATTGCTCTAATGTCTTAATGTGTGTGTTTGTGCCAGACTGATGAAGATGACTACCTGATGGAGAAGCCCCTGGGTTACCTGCCCCTTCACCACGAGCTGGACAGTGGCCTCGGCTGGACTGATGGGAGTTTCCACCAGGGGGAGCTATCGGGGGTGGAGACGGAAGAGGGGGTGGAGGAGTGCCACGCCCGCGGAGGAAGAGGTGGCTCGCCCTCGTCAGAGTCCTTCATCTCGTCAGAACTCAGCGACTCTGGTTTCTACAGCGTCAGCACTGGCGAGTTCTTGCGTTTCCAGCGTCTTCTAGAGAAGCGCATGCGCCATTACAATGCCCGACTACACCACCAGGGGGAGCCGTGTTCCCGCGAACGACGTGACAGCCAGATTAAACACCCGCTGGAAGCCATCCCGGAAACGTTGACGGTACAACCTCAAAATGTCTGCGTGGGGTCGCGCGGATTGTCGCGGGTGTCATCGGTACAGTATCGCAAGGCGGAGCGACCATCTTTGAACAGGCATAGCTCTAGCAGCGGCTCGCTGTTTAATCCCGCGGTGCACTCCACGTGTAGTACGCCATCCGGCCTGCGGCGGGCGTTGCCACATCCGAGCTCTGTAGGGATGCTAAGGAGGAGCCGGACACTTCACAACCGCCCTACACCCATGGAGTACCGCAGACGCGCTAGTCACCCAGCCTCGCCTAATTATAGCAGCGCTACGCTGCATCCCTGCAGCCACGGAGCCGACCTTCCCATAAATCTCCCCGAGGAGCCAGACTTGCCCCTGGTTATTCACCCGGCGCTCCCTACACGGACTGCACACGCTATGCAAGCGATGAGCCAACCGTCCCTGATCTCTCCCGCGGAGGAGCACTGCTACATGCCTCCGAATCTCCATGAGCGCAGAATGCAAGCATCCACCGATCCCGTAATGGAGCAACCGCCTAGCAGGCAACGGTTCCACACGTTAAGCCACACGCCCAGTCAGGATGCTAACGATACCTGGCCGAAACCTGCTAACCGCGCGGGCTCGTGTGGAGGAGGTGGACTCTATAGCACCTTGGAGGGACACGTTCCAACCGCAGCCACTAGAAAAATGCCGAGTGGGAACTTGCGTGCAATGCGGAACCAGATGCTACGGGACAGAGCGTCCCGACTAGCGGATGAGCGTAGCGGCATGAGCACGGATGAGGAGAGTCATAGCGAGGTGCGCATGGGTCGCTACTGGAGCCGGACCGAGCGACGCGAACATATGCTACAGAAACAGCAACAGCTGCAGGCTAGAGGGGGCGTGGCTACGACTGGATTGGTGCACGGGGTCGTGGGAGGAGCCAACGTAGATAGTTATAATACAGTTCTCGAGATGAGCCAGAGGAAACTAAGTCGCCTGCGGAACCGGAAGCTACTGGACGACTGGACCACCGTAGAGGAACTCCTGACGCACGGATCACGCCTGAGCGAAGACGCCCGGCAGCTGCCCACGTCGTTGCTAACAGTCACAACTGTATAGCGACGCCTGCCGAGTGTGTGTGTTCAGATGTGCGTGTGTGTGTGTGTGTTTGTGTGTGTTGGACCGCCCGCACTACACAAAGCTACCTCCTGAAATTGAGGTTTACTGTAGATATACAGATGTTTCCAAAAAACACCGTAGTAAATTCATTTTTAAATGTTATATTTGGAGTATCTCGTTTTGCATTGTGTAGTAAAAAATATGTTTTGTTAATATGGAACGAAATCACTGCAGTTTTGATTCGACAGCATGAAGCAATACAACAACACCAGACAAAACCGAATTTTATTTTGGTGCCAAGAAAGGGTTACGTTGATCTATTTAAGGTGGTGCTAATCGTGAGATTTCATTTAATTTCAGATTATTCGCAACTATAGCCTATAAACGACATCCGGATTACGTCACTTTTGCACAAAATTGAAAATTCCCTCTCAGACCGTCTTCCGCTAGCCGAGTGAATTTGTGGCGTTAGCACAGCTCCACCCTTCAATCGTGAATCTGATTCTCTGGGAATAACATCGAATAATCTAAAGGCAGGTCGTGAGTCAGACGATTGGGTGTTCAGGGTCATGCTGGAGATCAGGCAGCGGAAAACATGAGTGTGTGTGCGGGTTCTTGCACTATAACTGTAGTTCTGTAGAGTATTTTTAAAAGCTATTTTTCTTGTGCTCTTCACAATTGATGTCACTAAAAGGAACAAAGAACTTTTATAAAGACTCAAACGAGAATTATAAGTGGTGTCAACAGCAGTACAACAATTTGGCGAGAAACTAAACTGTTCGTTTGTTCTTGTTCGGTGCAGAATTATATCTTCACCACCACACCTTTTCACAAACCAGGGGGTTTCAGTTTTACAATGGGCACCGTGAAACATGAGCAGAATGAATGAACTTAGCCTAATTCCCTCCCCTTTCGGTCGACCACCATGGGACCTTATTTCGGAAAAAAATTGTATGGTAGTCAATGGCGAGAGACAACAAATATTTTGATCTTGTTTGAATTGTGCCCTGAATTACACATATGATGTTCGTCAATTTAAAAGATAGATTTTAAAGTAAAGAAAGTCACAGTTTGATGTGAAACCGTTGAGGTATAAGACTGTGAAAATACGTAATTACAAAGACTACAAATCCCAAAGGTGCACATTTTCATGAATGAGGCTAACTTTACTGAGGCTAATATCAGTCATTGTTTCTATAGACTTGCGTTATAATCGTAACATTACGCCGTCATGCCTGAGTGTTTTGTACCAGACTGTACACACACGAGCAGCGGATCTTGCTTGTTGTTTCGCTTCCCGGGACGGGAGATGTAGTTCATTAAGCGATTTTCACATAAAACTAAATGTTACTCTTCTGTTTTAAGACAAACTGCAACGTTTTTGACTTTCAGAATTATCTTTTAAATTGACAAACATCATATGTGTAATAAAGGGGAATGTTCAGACGGAATAAAAAGATAAGTTGTCTCTCGCCATTGACTACCATTCATATTTTTTCAGAAATAAGGTTCCATGAGCCGGAAGCGGAGGGGCGGGACTTAGGCTCTCTATCTACAGAAATGCAACAATAGGCTTTATGCACAACTTACTTCCGCATTCTCTGTAAAACAGGTCGCATCGCTTCTGGTCCAGGTCTTTTGTATGTGCTTCATGAAATTTTTTGCGGTTTTACTCAAGATAACTTAAAAGGAGCGTGCAAAGATTAGCATAACCAATATCCCTCACATGTGCAGATTGATATTTAAACGTTTTATATTTTTTATTCTTCACAGTAACGTTTGGATATTTAAAAGAAATAAAACGCCAATAACAAAGTGAACTAGGTAGGTTAGCTGATTACCTTAAATATTCATAGATATCGTAGTCAGTTCTTAAGGCCGTTAACACTTTCTCTGACAAGCGGATGCGATGAGACCCGTTTTCCGGTTTGGTCACGTGACGCACGGCATAAAGCCTATTGACATGATTTTCTGAATGATTCAAGATTGTTCACACCAAAGACGTTAACTAAAGATAAAGAATTCTAATTTAAAATAATACATGCCCACAGAGGAATGGAATCACTCTTGTTAAACCACTTTTTCCAGCCAATCTAGGATAAAAACATTAACAGCCAATCAGAATCTATCGTGCTTTTAAGAGCTGAACATTTAAAACGGCTGATAAAACTTCAGCACACTTATAATAAACAGAACGTTGGTGTGGACAGTAATATCGTTATAGTTATCGTTGTCGTTTTTGGTGTGAACGGGCCTTTACACGTTTTCATCCTGCTCCCGTTTCATGAGTGAGACCTAATTAGTCTCCAAAGTAGAGGATGAAGTATTTTCAGAGTTACCTGTCAACGTGGGATGTTTGCTGATCTGTATTTTGAGCAGAAAATCAGGATCTTTTCCACCTGCACTATTTTTGGTGCACGAGCACTGGAGTGTTTACAATTTTTTCCTCACAACTGTGACTCTCTGCGACGCATCTCGCTCTCCCGCCCTTTCTGAGGTGAATCACGTGACGTCCTTTTCACCGTGAGTCAAACGCTGTGAATAATGGATTTGAACGGATGAGACGTGCGCTATTAACGGAACTCTGCCTCTCTCTCTCATTGGATTTTGCTCGTTTCCACTTTTAGAAACCATTTTCTTGGAATATGATGTACATGTGGTTGTAATAAAGATGAGATTTTAATTAGCTACTTCAAGTGTTTTTTGGTCCTTATTGAAGTTGGCGTTCATAAGTGAAATCTGTCAAAACTAATTCTCTGAGCAAATTGCAATCAGTGTTCCCACACACTTTGACCACACGAACTTTTTAATATTTTCAGGCAACTTGACCATTTTCTTGCTTGACCAGTTTTTTGCCCCAATATTATTTGACAAACATTATCCTAATTAATATTTATTACAATTTAGATACATTTACCAAATTTGTAATATGATATTTTTTGTTTCAATCATGGTTTCAATGGGAAACTGAACCGTGATTACCACAGAACAGAAGATTTTTCACTTAAGTTGAGTGTTTCTTGGATCTCCACTGACAGCTCAGATTTTTAATCTGACCACTTCAAAATAAATGTTTAAGAATAAAGCACAAAATGGAATCCAACAGTAGAGTAGAAAAGCACAAAATGGAACCGAATAACAGAAAAATGTCTTTCTTGCTCCCTCTCTTTCCTGCAAGCACCACTGACGCCACCTGCTGGATGGACGCGGGTTATGCAGAGACACAAAATGGAGGCGGTTGATTCACCTCAAGATCGGAAGAAATGCGAACAAGGTTGATGTTCTTGATTCCTCTAAAACATTTGTATCAAAACACTTACATTAAAAAAAATATATTAAATATTAACAAACAAAAATATAAAAACTAAAAAATATTAACCCAAAAAATAAATTATGATGTTAAAAATAACGCAAATTAACGTAAAATGTATTTTGCGAATGTTAAAATAAACTAGATGAAACAAAAACACATTTGAGATATTTACAAAAATACAAATCTTATATTTAAAAAAATGGTAAATGTCTAAATAAACTTGATTAAACAATGTGAACAGACTAAAATGTTAAACTAAAACGAATAAAACATCTGAAATTAGATTTAACTGAATTTAAAATTCATTTGTGAATGTGAAAATGAACTGGATTTGACCACAAATTTCCAAACTAAAAAACAAACAAAAACATTTGCGAAATGCGAACAAAGTTGATTTATGTTCTTGATTCTATTGAAAACATTTGTATCAAAACACATTATAGACAGAAACCACAGTCTCAAAAAACAAACTGGTTTAATATGTATATAAAAAAACACGACCAGTCTAAGGATCTCACAGAAAAAAACAAAACAAATATATCCGACTGAGTATATGACCCAACTAGTGCTTAAACACAGAGACAGATCGACCTACTCTAAATAAAAATACATGCTTCCCTCTTCTTCACTCTCTAAGCAAGGAAACGAAGCAGACGGGCTTCAGACTGTAACGTCCTTCTGTAATAATGCAACTCAATTCCAGTCCGTAGAGTTCATATAAAAGAGCCTCATTCATCCACACCGACAGGGGGCGCCGGTGTCCAATCAGTCCAATCCCTGCACCTCATGCGGCTTGTACACTGACGAAACAAGATTTCCTGAAAGAACAGCATTCGTTTGGTCAAATTTAACATCTAAACACGTCAAATTAATACTTTTATAAATAAAAACGCATTGTTAAAATCCTTCAGGTTAACGTAAAGGCCCAAAGAGCGAAGCGACAAAGCAATGCAAAACTAAAGCTCATATTGATCCATTTATGAGGGAAATTTGCATATATTAAATCGCAAGCAAATCGTTTATGTGCTACAAGATACGAACAATCTGAACATTAAAAAATGCTTAGTTAAAATAAAGCTGAAATAAAATATACATTTTAAATGAAAAATTGACATGTTTCCTTAGCTACTAAGCAAAAATTGTTTAAGGTTGAAATAGAACAACTTGTTAATATAAAATGACAATAGAAAAAAAAAACGAATAAAAATAAAAGCTATTAATAAAGACTATAATAGTATATTAATAATACTAAAATTTCATTGCTGAATCGATAATCCAATCCACAAACATATGACTTTTACCAAACGACTTGTGAATCATGCTGAAAGGACTGTATTTGAACATACGATTCGCTCGTCTCTTAAAGATTCACTTTTAAATCTGAATCATTCACAGTTAAAGATTTCGTAGTGATAAAAACTACGTTACAAATAACAGAATAAATTAAATATTGTTTCATGGGAATGAATTATGGAAATCCCTCATTCTGTCACTGTGAATATTGACTCTGAAGAGATTAAACAATATGAACAAACAAAAGCGATAAAAAAATGCGAAATTTCGCAAAATAAACAGAATTAATAATATGCACAAATAAAAATGGACATTTAAAACTGTTAATATTAAAAATAGTGTGAAATTATAGGATGAAGTTCAAAATTTATTTAGCGAAAAGCATTAAAACGACATTATTATTACTAAAAATGAGGTAAAATCTCTTAAAGACACATTTTTACAGCTAAAAGTGTCACGTTTAAAACAAGTTTCCGTAGTAATATCAATATCACTCTGGTTTTTGTTTAGCATCTAGTTTGGACGAGTTTTAGTACATCACAGTGTTGCATCATGGGAATGTCACAGAGGAAGTAGACCCCAAATATTCGATCGCACACACATGCGTTATTGTGTAAACAGCACAGGGGTCAGAGCAGGAAGGACAGGAAGGCAAGCAGGAAGTAGATGCGGCCAATCACAGCTGAGCTCAAGCCGCGGGTCAAAGGTCGCAGCGGGGTCTTACCTGGCGTCCCCAGCCCCTCTGCTCTGTCCCGGCAGACTTTGGGTCTGAACGGAGAGTCTTTGTCTTTACCTTTAGATCCCTTGGGTCGGCCCGCCGCCTTCTTCTTCGACTTACTGTCGCCCTTCACGCCCAGTAAGGGATGAACCTCTGAGAGAAACACAAAGGTCAGAGGTCAGAGGTGTGGCCTGATGGCGAGCAATAGTACTAGGAGCCATAACCAAAAATTTACATCACTGTATTTTTCAAAATTATACCGCTTTCACAGTATATGACGGTGTTTTCTTTTGTTTTTTCGAGCATGATTGTGTGTTAACCACATGTTCTACTGAGTGAGAGAGGAAATGGACTCGGAATGCCCTATTTTACTGTCATCAGTGAGTATTGCGGAAAAATCCACACAAGTATTTATTTATACAGGTTTGCAGTGTTTATAAAGATGTCCAGCAGGAGGCGCTGTAGGAGCAGGCAGAAACAGCGGTTTCCCCGGTAACAGCTGTACACAAAGCGGTTTCCCCGGTAACGGCTGTACACAAAGCGGTTTCCCCGGTAACGGCTGTACACAAAGCAGCGCTCATGAACACTGCTTTATCGGGAAAGATTGAATGAAAATAACTAGAAACTTTTCTAACGAGAGTCAGTTCCCTTCAAAGACGCCCGCGCCGTGTTTCGACTGCGTATCGCGCAGTGCTCATGATTATTCGCAGATGTCAAAGCCAAACACAAAGGCAGTGTTGATATTGTGAACTAACACTGTAATATAATTCGACAGCTATCCGTTATAGTGTAAAGCCGCCTTTCCACTGCACACGACATTCGTATACGATTGTCGCATTTCGCCCCCTAGTGTCAGTCGCACGGAACTTTGAAATTAGTCGTGAAGCAACCGTAACCCTAGGATATTCACAATGGTAAAATTAATGATTTTAATAAATGTAGTGCATGCATGAATATATCTACACAAAACAAATGACCCACATATCATCTCAAATAAAAATATAGTAGTATAAATATTGGTTTAATAATTATAAAATATTTTTTCTGCTATAGTTAATTATAACCAACATTTTACAGAGCGAGCGTTTACAGAAAAACATTAAAGAGTTAAAATATTGGTAATTCTAGCCTCGCGCTCATAGTTTTTATTAGAATACATCACTTCCGGTTGGCAGGTCGCATACGGTCTAGCCGCAGACGTTCAGATATTTCAACGGATCCAAAGCTCAAAACGGATCCGAATTTTCCGCACACGCATATGATCGGAACTCCCCGCAGCTCCCGTACGACTCTCCATCGGTCCGACGGCAGTCGTTTGTCGTGTGCAGTGGAAAGGCGGCTTAACCTCCATCTTCACGGTCTCAGCAAGCCACATACTGCGCTATATTCATATTTCATTTCATAACAAAAATAAAGGCTGGTGTTCGTTATGAGCGGGCGTAGCGTTCACACTAGCGCTCACCGTCGCTCGGGACGCCCTGCAGCTCGATGGTGGTGGTGCGGATCTTCTTCTTGGGCGGCGCTCCGTCCGCTGACGGCTGCCGCTGTTTCTTGTCCGCGGGGCCGCTGTGCGCGGAGCCGTCGTCGGGCGTAGCGGTCTGACCCGCGGCTTCAGGAGGAGGGCCGAACGGGTTCTCCTCGGGGTCCTCCACCTCCGGAGCGATGGGCAGATACAGCAGCGCTTTATAGTCCTCCAGCTCCTCGTCACTGCAAACACACGCGCCGTTAAAACACAGGCGCTAACCGCTAACTCATCACATTTCAGACGCAATACACTGCGAGAAATAGTTATTTTGTCAACTTAATTAAACATTATTAATAAACGAGCACTTGTAACTATGATATTACAAATATCGTGAAGTTTAGCGAATTGCATTTCAAATATATTTCGTTTCTGACCTGCTGCAGAACGCCTGGATGGGGTCGACCGACGTGACGTCCACCTCCTCGTCCTCTGCGGCGTCGGCTCCTGACACACACACACACACACACGGTCAGTGTCATCTCTGAACCAACATGCACCAATGCTACAGTTTTCTAAATGTGTTCACTACTTTAATGAGTTCATTGTTTCTGCATTTAATTATTACATTGCTTAAATTAATACATTTTTAGCTAACTGTGATTTTGTATATACACTTCTGAAATACATAACTTGTATTGTGAAAAGCACTATATAAATTAGTTAAATGAATCTTCATCAGTGTGTGTGTGTGTGTGTGTGTGTGTGTACCTGTCTGTTCCGGTTCACTCTTGTCCTCGTCCTCGATGTCAAACTCAGACTCTCTCTCCTCATACTCCACGTTCTCGTCCAGCTCTTTAAAGTCCGGTGCAAACGCGCTCCAGTTCTCCTGCTCAAACACACACACCGTCAGCTTCCCCGTCGGCGTGGGCTGCACCCTAACAAGTGTGCGAGTTTAGCTCGCTCGTGTACTAGAGGTCAGCTGACACATCACCTGAGCATTTTTTTAATTATCGGCAGTAGCCGATACATTTTTTTTTCTGTTTGACTGATAACTGGCGGAAGCAGGACTTTTATTTTGAGGCACGGGCACTATCAAAATAAAAGTCCAATTAGAACATGGACGCTGTCAAAATAAAACTAAAATAAGTACAGGTGTGATGTCAAAATATAAGTTCTGGCACCGCCAAAATAAAAGTCCAATAAAAGTACAGGTGATGTCAAAATAAAAGTTCTGAAACTGCCAAAATAAAAGTCCAATAAAAGTCTGGGCGCTGTCAAACCAAGAGTAAAATAAAAGTACGGGTGATGTCAAAATAAAAGTTCTGGAACTGCCAAAATAAAAGTCCAATATAAGTCTGGGCGCTGTCAAACCAAGAGTAAAATAAAAGTACGGGTGATGTCAAAATAAAAGTTCTGGAACTGCCAAAATAAAAGTCCAATATAAGTCTGGGCACTGTCAAACCAAGAGTAAAATAAAAGTACGGGTGATGTCAAAATAAAAGTTCTGGAACTGCCAAAATAAAAGTACGGGTGATGTCAAAATAAAAGTTCTGGAACTGCCAAAATAAAAGTCCAATTTAAGTCTGGGCGCTGTCAAACCAAGAGTAAAATAAAAGTACGGGTGATGTCAAAATAAAAGTTCTGGAACTGCCAAAATAAAAGTCCAATTTAAGTCTGGGCACTGTCAAACCAAGAGTAAAAAAAAAGTACGGGTGATGTCAAAATAAAAGTTCTGGAACTGCCAAAATAAAGTCCAATTTAAGTCTGGGCACTGTCAAACCAAGAGTAAAATAAAAGTACGGGTGATGTCAAAATAAAAGTTCAATTTAAGTCTGGGCGCTGTCAAACCAAGAGTAAAATAAAAGTACAGGTGATGTCAAAATAAAGTTGACAACTTGCAATACTTTCCTAATTATGTACAGGAAAATTCTCGTAAAATGTACTTTGCAAACATTAAAATAAACGGGATTAATCAATATGGGGGAAAAAAAAAATGTATGATTGCTCACCACTTGGTTCTGAGCCCATATGGACACCACACCGCTGGAGATGGAGGCGATGATGGGCCGCACGGGATGCCACTGTAAACACACACACACACACACACAGTGTTCAGTGTCATCTCACACTAGGGGCTTTGGCACCGGGGAGTTCTAGGAATGAGCCGCCAGGGTGTTGACCCGAGAACTGATGGTTCACGTAGGAGCGTTGACCTGGTTGCGTTCGCAGCACCAGGAACTGTTGTTGTGACTTTTATTTTGACGGAACACACAGCGCTCGCATTCTCCATGTTCAGGAGTTTACGATCTGTCTAGTACGTTATTAAATAGAATAAAACTGAAGAATATTCGCCACATCCTATTCTGTGCACTAGAATGATCTGATATTTACTCTTGCGTGCAAACATGAAACGTTGCGGTTCCTTCGTAGAAGTTTCGTGCGCGTGAACGTCACGTCAACGTACAACACAGACACCTCACGCGGGAAACACTTAACGTGACGCATGACTAACATTAGATCATGTGTGTGTGTGTCTCACCGCCACGTCCAGCAGCAGTTCTCCGCGAGTGCCGTGCAGGATCTTCACCAGGTTCCCGATGCTCTTCTCCCAGATGTAGAGCGCGTGCTGACGGGCCGACCCCGCCACGATGTACTCGCCGTCGCCAGAGAAGCAGCAGCGCTTCCACGGAGTCCTGCGGGCAGAGACACGTCAGAGCACACACACACACACTAACCCAACCCCTGAACCTACACATCACACACACACCTGTTGACGAGGTCCTGCAGCTTCTGCATGGGCTCTGGTTCCCCGTCTCTGCCGCAGGTCAGGATCTCTCGGCCGTCGTAAACGCGGATGATGCGGTCCGCCGTGTTGATGAGGAAACAGCTGCTGACATCAGGAGCACTCATCACTCAAAACACACTACTGTTACGTACTAAAAGTCCGTAAGCTGTCAAAATAAAAGTCTGTGCGCTCCTGAAATCAAAAGTCTGTGCGCTGTCAAAATACGTCCATAAACTGTCAAAATAAAAGTCTGTGCGCTGTCAAAATAAAAGTCTGTGCGCTCTTGAAATCAAAAATCTGTGCGCTGTCAAAATACGTCCATAAGTTGTCAAAATAAAAGTCTGTGCGCTGTCAAAATAAAAGTCTGTGCGCTCTTGAAATCAAAAATCTGTGCGCTGTCAAAATAAGTCCATAAGTTGTCAAAATAAAAGTCGTAAACTGTCAAAATAAAAGTCTGTGCGCTCTTGAAATCAAAAATCTGTGCGCTGTCAAAATAAGTCCAAAAGTTGTCAAAATAAAAGTCATAAGCTGTCAAAATAAGTGCACAAACTGTCAAAAGTCTGTAAGCTGTCCATCAGCTGTAAAAATAAATGTCTGTGCGCTGTCAAAATTAAAAGTGTGAAAGCTGTCAAATTAAAAGTCTGTGTGCTTTAAAAAATAAAAGTCTGTAAGCTGTCAAAATAAAAGTCTCGAAACTGATGACAGTGATATCATTATTCACTACTTCTGGTTTAGTGATCTGTGAGTGTGTGACCTCTGACCTGCCCTTGCGTGCGAACTCGATGGATTTGATGGCGGTGGTGTTGCTGGTTCCCGTCGTCACTCGGAACGAGGCCACCAGGTCCTGTGTGTCGGTGTTGAGCACCAGAATCTGCAACAGGACAAACACGTGAAGCTCTGACTCATCAACACACACACACACACAGAGTGACCTCTGACCTTCCCCTTGGCGTTCCCAGTATAGATGTATTCCCCACGCCGGTCGAAGGCCGCCACCACGTTCAGGTCCGAGTCGTCGTCGACGGGCAGAACCACGTGTTTGGAGTCGGACAGCGTGAGCAGGACCGGCGCAGACTTCATCGGACACACCAGCACTTTATCCCTGAAACACACACACACCACACACTGTAAAAAAAGATGGATGACAATAAAGCTAACATACGATCCCACGAGAGCACGTACGATCCCACTCTTATTCGCGTGAATGCTTTAAACCATTCATGCGTGACAACTCAAAAGAGAGCGCGTAGCCGTGAATGTCCCGACGCGTGCGTCAGTAACAATAACACACTCAATTATGCCAAAATGTCGTTTATCAAGTGTGAGACCCGCGCGTCTGTCAGCAGCGGCTGCTCTTAAAGGGCCAGCGGCCAATAAAGCGTTCTGTCAGTAAAGTTAATCAAAGCACAAAGGGAACAGAGAAAATCACTCACTGCTCTTGACTGAAGAACGTTTGTAGCTTTAATCAGGATTAGTCTAATTTAATTTATGCAGTGCAGAGGGCGGGGCTTATGAACACGACAGGGACCAGACTTGTCTCACACAAAGTTGGGGGTGGTGGGAGAGGAAGTGATGTCACTCACATGTCTCTGGGGTGGTACTGCAGCTTGAGGATGGGCGACGGGAAGCGGAAGCGCTGGTCACAGTCTCCCGTCAGGACGTCCCACTGGGACACGATGTTATCAGTGGAGGCGCTGACCAGCTTATGTCCATCTCTGCTCCAGCTGAAGCACAACACACACTGATCAACCACTGAGAGAGTGAGTGTGTGTACCTGAGTGAGCAGACGGGGTGTGTGTATGTGTGTACCTGAGTGAGCAGACGGGGTGTATGTGTGCGCTGATGATTTTGGCGATTCCTCGCGTCAGAAAGTCCCAGATGACGATGCGTCCGTCGTTGCAGCCGACGGCGAGGAGAGTTCCCCAGCGGTTAAAGGTGCAGGTCAGAGCCATGCTGATGCAGTCCAGGGTGCCATCGGCCTCCTGCACACACACACACACACACACACACACACACACATGATATATATATATATATATATATATATATAAGTCTTCATCTAACCAGACAGCACACTATATCTACATATAAGTTTATAAGATGTATTAAAGTGTAAATATATAACGTATATATTGTTGCTGTACCTCTGGATAATTCTGCCCGAACGACTCTGTAAAGTAGAAAACAAAGGTAATTATTTTACATCAACATTTCCATCAAATTAATTTACATAATCTGCATAACTACAATAGTACACCACTGTTTATCAATCTGACAGTTCATTTAAGATCAGAGCTGAAAGGTGCATATAATAACAGACATAGATTAAGGAGTCCCGAAAGAACAAGCTTCATATAAATATTAGTTACAATAATAATCGATAAGTTGCTAATTAGTTTCCATTGAATGTTTATAAACATTAAAAGACGGCTAGCAGGAGTTAGCGCTGAGCTAACAGACGCAGAAAGAGCAGATCTCACCGAGCAGCTCCAGATTCATCTCTGCTGCTACACGAACACACGCTCAGAGAGCAGCGACCGGGGAAATTAAAATATGAACGAAAAATCTGCAGAAACTGACAATATTACAGCATTCCCGATGAGCGACTGCAGCGCGACTGGCGCGGAGCTGTGAGGAAGGACCCCAAAACAAAGTGCCCCGCGGAGCGCCTGAACAAAAACACCAGAAAACCGAGAAATAATTCTTCTTCTTCTTCTTCTTTCGTTTTTTGGCGCGTTGCAATCTTAGTGCATATCGCCACCTACCTTTGCTGTTATGCAGTCACGATTTCTTATGATCAGATTTTCCTTATTTTATCTTTACTTCTTCCTCAAATATCCATCCTTATTTAATCATTTGATGCTTCATCTTATTCCATTTCCCATAGCCCACCTGTCGCTGCGTGTTCAGCTCCTACAGACAGGACTATAAAATCTGGATTAGATCAAAGCATCCTTATCCTATATTTAAATCCTTTCACTTAATCCAGTACTATATATATATTCTATTAGTATTCTATATCCTACTCTATCTTTATTAAACTCATAACCCAACAAATATGCCAAATCCTTATTAACTTTCCCTCTTCCATTTAAATAGGTTATCAAATCCTTTCTTTCCTCTTCATACCTTTTACAATCATATAACACATGCTCCACTGTTTCTTTCTCCCCACAATTCTCGCATAAACCAGTCTCATGAGCTCCAATTATAAATAGTGTTGCGTTCAATCTTGAGTGACCAAGTCTCATCCTAGTCAATATTACTTCTTCTTTTCTATTTCTACCATTTATACTTTTCTTAGATTCTACCATTTTTTTAATATTATATAAATACCGCCCTTTATTATCTGTATTCCAGTTTTCCTGCCACTCTTTGATAATATTTTCCTTAATAATAGTTTTAACTTCACTTTTACTTAATGGAATATTAAAATCTATTTCTTCCCTTTTTAAAGCATTTTTTGCTAATTCATCAGCAAATTCATTACCAGCTACTCCTACATGCGCTGGTACCCAACAGAACCCAATTTCTACCCCTTTTCTTTGTATTCGCCATAATAATGATAATATTTCACTCATCAAATCTTCTCTGGCCGTACAATGAGTAACTAGTGATGTTAATACAGAAGCAGAATCAGAGCATATCACTATTCTGTCTGGTCTTACCTCCTCTACCCATGTTAATCCTATTATAATAGCAACCATTTCCACCGTATATATTGACAGTTTAGATGTTAGTCGTTTCGATATTGATATTTTAAACTCTGGAATATACACTCCTATTCCCGTAATTCCTGTTCTTGGATCTTTAGATCCATCAGTGTAAATGTGCATACTTGCATAGAATCTTTCCTGTATGTACTTTTTAACTTTATATTCCAACATACCCATTTCCTCCCATTCCCGTTTCTTATCTAATATTCCTAAATCAATTCTAACCTCCGGTATAATCCATTTCGGAACCTCTCCCCATATAGGAGACATACTACATTCAATATTTGCAATCTTATATTTCTCTGTTAACTTATTTATCTTCCATCCATATCCTCCTCTCTCGGTATTACAGTATTCCCAACAATTATTTAAAATATCTTTAGCTATATTTTCTCCAGTGTAACTCTTTAAAGATGTCCAAAATACCAAAGACAATTTCTCTCTCCTTAATTTCAATGGCATTTCATTCGCTTCTACTAATAATGCATTAACCGGTGTTGTTTTAATTGCTCCTAAACATATTCTAAGAGCTCTATATTGAATTCTATCTATACTTTTTAATAATGTTTCTGAAGCTGACCCATAAATTATGCTACCATAATCAATTGTTGATCTGATCAAGGCTTGATATATTGTTAGCATTGAGTCTCTTTCTGCTCCCCATTCTTTCCCAGCTATTGCCCTCATCACATTTAAGATCCTCCTGCATTTTTTATCAATTTCCTCAATATGTTTTTTCCATGTATATCTCCCATCTAACCACATTCCCAAATATTTAAATGTTTTAACTTGTTCTAAAGGTTTCCCATATAAAACTAATTCAATTTCCTTAAAATCTTTTTTCCTGCTAAATATCATGAAACATGATTTACTAGTAGACATTTTAAAACTCCATTCTATACTCCAATCTTCCACCTTTTTAATAGCCATTTGAATCCCTGAAATCACTTGTTTTGTATTTCTTCCTCTCTTCCAAATAGCCCCATCATCAGCATACAATGCACATCCCACACCATATCCCAAATTATCAAAAATATCATTAATCATAATGTTAAAAAGAATTGGACTTATAACACTCCCTTGAGGAATGCCATTTTCTGCCGTATAATTTAATGATTGACAGGCTCCCACTTGAACTACAAATGTTCTTTCATACAAAAATTGACATAACCAATTATACATATTTCCATCTATTCCTATCCTTGATGCTTTAATTAACAACCCTTCTCTCCATACCGTATCATACGCTTTTTCTATATCAAAATATACTACTGCCATAATTTCTTTCATAGTTATCGTCTTCTCTACTTCATTACTGATCTTGATTAATGCATCCATTGTTGATCTCTTGCCTCTAAATCCACATTGGAACTTACTAAATGTACCCCTTTTCTCTAGATCATATGTTAATCTATGAACAATAATCTTTTCCATTAATTTACATAAATTTGAAGTCAGTGCAATTGGACGATAACTTCCTGGGTTTGTTGAATTTTTTCCTGGCTTAACAATAGGGATTACTACAGCTTTCTTCCATATTTTTGGAATAGTTCCTTCCATCCATATTTTGTTATACAACTCAAGTATCTTTAATAACATACAATCTGACAAATGCTTTATCATTGTATAACTTACTTTATCAATACCAGGAGTGGTATTTGCACATTTTTGTAACGCTACTTTCAGTTCAGTAAGTGAAAACTCTAAATCCATACAGCTCTTATTGCTCATTCTTTTCTTCATAATATCTGGGTTTTTATCTAAAATTTCCTTTTTCCTTATCTCATATTCTTCCCCCAATTCTATTCTATGTGCTCTTTCTAAAACCTTACCTAACATGTTTGCTTTATCTATATCTACTACTGCAGTCTTTTCGTCTTCAATTAAAACAGGAATTGTAGCTGATTTCTTTCCTTTTCCATTCATACTCCTTAACATATTCCATATTTTATCCATAGGTGTATCTTTTCCTATGGTAGAACAAAATTCTCTCCATCCATTTCTCTTTGCATTCTTAATTATTCTTCTTGTTTTAGCTCTTGCTTTCTTATATTCCACCAGATTGCTCATACTCATATTTTCCCTGAGTTGTTTAAATGCCTTATTCCTTTCTTTAATTGCATGACTGCACTCTTCCTTCCACCATGGAATATTTTTGTTTTTCTGACCTGCCATTCTTTGTGGTATATACAATGTTGCAGCTTCCATTATTATACTTGTAATTGAATCGCAAAATGTTTCTACTGAATCTTCTACCATTAAATCTTTATTTTCTTCACAATGCTTACTGAAAGAATTCCAATCTGCCTTCTCATACAACCATTTCTTTTGTAGTACATATTCTGGATTATTATCTACATTCATTTTACAAATAATTGGGAAATGGTCACTTCCAACCGTGTTCTCCCCATTAATTTTCCATTCACATAATTCAGCCATACTATTTGTTATTAATGTTAAATCTATACTTGATACCGAATTCTCTGTTATATTATACCTAGTTCCTTCTCCTGTGTTTAAACAAACTAATGATCTTTCGTCCATTAGCTGTTCTATTATTTCCCCATTATAATCTGTATTTTTACTCCCCCATAACCAATTATGAGCATTAAAATCACCACACCATAATTCTTTTTTCTCTTTCTTAATCTTTTCAAACAATTTTATTGATATCTTCTTACATGGATTATAAAAATTATATATTACAATTGAATCTTCTCTAAAATATATTTCAACCACAACACATTCCATATCTATTACCTCACATAACTCCCTATATACAGTTCCTTCTTTTATAAAAGTTACCACCCCTCCCCCTTGTTTCCCAACTCTATCCTTTCGAATAGACTTATATCCTGGTAATGTAAATTGCAGGTTTGGCTTGAGCCAAGACTCTTGAACACAAATTATACTTGGCTTATGATCTAAATCCAATACAAATTTTTTAAATTCTTGACCATTTGCTACAAGGCTCCTTGCGTTCCATTGCATTACATGTATCACCATTTATCTACTCAGAAACTTGTGCAACTTCAACTGATGTTGCTCTGGTTAGAATTTCATGTATTGCACTTACTGAGATCCCAGAGATCCCTAGGAATTCTGAAGCAGCTTCTAGAATTGTTTTAATCTTTGCCGATCTGCTTGGCAACATAGCAGTGACATTAATTACCTTAACAATAAAGGCTAGAAAGTTCTCTTTAGTCATTATTAATGTATTTTCTTTTATCACACACTGTTGCTCTGGTTCCTTAGTTTTCTCGATTTTGTTCCTTGAATCTTGGTTGAGATTATCCCTCCTCTCTTCCCTCCTGTCCTCCTTACTTTTGCAGATCTTCACTGCTTCCGCATATGTGACTTTATGCTCCGTCTTGTATTTTTGTACTTCTCTTGCTTTAATTTGTACCTCACATCCTCCATATGCTGCACTGTGAGCACCTCCACAATTGCAACATTTTAATCCATTTACCTCTGTGCATTTATCATAGTCATGCTCACCTCCGCATTTTGCACATCTTACCTTCCCCCGACACACTGCCGCCACATGTCCCATTCGTTGACATTTAAAACATCTCAATGGCATTGGAACATACTCTCTTACTGGATAACTTATATATCCCATTTGTACCTTTACAGGCATTTTCCCTTCAAATGTCAACAATACACTTAAACTTTCCTGTCGTTGTCCTTCCATCGTCTTATACAGTCTTCTCACATTAGAAATCTTACCTCCTCTTATATTTTCAAGCATTTCTTGATTGGTTATATAGGTTGGAATCCCATATATCACCCCCTTTTCCCCCTTTTCTACTCCAATCTCTTTGGTTGTGACCTTTTCTCCATTCATTTCTTTTGTCTTAAGTAGTTTGTTTTTTTTCCCAACATCTTTCACTATGACCAACACTCTCCCTTGTCCCAAACATTTAGCCAAAACCACTGCCCCAACGATTTTATCGATCGCCTTAGATAGTCCTATTGGATGCAAATGTGTTCCTGTAATCTTTTCAAAAGTCAACATAACTTTGAATCCAGACTCCTTAACATTTTGAACAGTTTGTTCTCTTACAATTTCTTGATTTTCTTTTGTCTTTTTTTTTGTATTGTCCTGCATTGGTTCCGTCATATCTTCGCTATCCTCTTGTTCCTTAGATTTTTTACGTTTTGCATTTTTTTTCCTTTGACTTTTTCCCAAGTAAACCTCCGTAAAATCTTCCCTATCCTCCACTATCGATTCTTCTGAATCTTCCTCCATGACTGCACAACAGCTCTAAGTGTCCTCGTTTTGTTTCGCTGTGCAGCTAGCAGTAGCCCTCACCCTTCCTGGTACGTCACTGTAGAGCTGACGCGATCGCCCCGAGAAATAATTGTTTAGAGTTTGCACCTAAATACCAATAGCGCTACGCTTTCCATAAATTATCTTTCACCAATCATTCTTTATATAAAAAAATACTTTTCGCGTTGCTCTTATTTAATAGACTAATGATACTTTGTCATTAAAGCTAAGCTATAATAAAAAGGCTTGATTTTTTTCTTGAAAATTATTATAACAGGGGGTTATTGTGCGCGTGCTACACATATATATATATATATATATATATATATATATATATATAATTATTATTATTATTATTATTATTAACTGTTGGCAAGCAAAGGCAGCTGGAACATTTATTAAATATGTAGAATATTTTCCAAAGCTTGTTTGCACTTTATTTGTCACAAAACCTCATTCAATCAGTTCCTCATTTAAACTACGACAGTGTTTCTCAAATAATGTTAGTTTAAAAAATAATATCTTATAAGTTAATCTTTCAACATAATGACGAATTATTATTTTATTTGATGTAATAAGATTGCTATGATAAAAAGCTAAGCGTCTCGAATTTTCCGTTAGAAGGCAACTATTCCTGCTGTTCAACAGTATTTTCCAGTGGTGTTCTGAAACAGCGCGTTCGGATCCAAAATGGCGGCCCGTGGAGTTGCGCCCGTGATTATCCGGGATTCTGGGGACGTGACCAATCAGAGAGCAGATCACGCAAGAAGGCGGGGTAAGGGACCCTCGGAAATTCGGTTGTTACACCATCGTTAGTGCACAAAAATGCCAACTGAACGGCGGGACTGAATTCTAAAATCCTTCTAAACCGTATTTAATGTTCAAAATCATTCGATGTTACTCGCAAAGCTATGTACATCCACGCCGCATAAACGTGAGAGGGATTCTTTGACGTCACTTTAATGCAGACCAATGAGCGGCCTCTATATGTGGGCCACGAGCAGTGTGACCTATCGGGATAGCGCACAGGCAGCATAGAATTAAAACTATAGATCGAAACATCGTTTTAAATGCTCAGTATTATACAATTAATATCAAACAGGCTTTCGGTCGGTATTTACGCGGTAACATAAATATTGAGAGATTCATAGTTGCTTATCTATCTTTACAACGCTTAGAACCTTATATATTAAGCGGTGGGGGAGATCTAGTTTGTGACTATCTGTGCTCACCGGGGTTGGCGCATGCGCAGTTTGCCGAAACGTTATGAAACTGTTTTGTCCCAGTTCTGTGTGACTGGAGTTTAGGAATCTGAGATATTCCGCGGATATATTTATTAAAACCATCATGAAAATATCACTGGGACTCAGATAAAGTCACTGCACTGCATTGGTGCCGCCTCAGGTAAGTCTGCTCTCACAGTCTGAATTTATCGAATATAAACGACATAAGGTTACATAAAAACCGACAGCATGACCCATTTGTTAAAAACACATACATCTGTATTTAAACCTAAACCTTGTGTTTATCTATAATGTGTTTGTGATATCTGATGATGTAAGTGACTCGATTGAATGACTGAGGGTCCGATTATTAGACATTTCAAAATTATATGATAAAGTGCTGATACTTGTATGCAATGCCTTCTATCCTTTTGTTTTGTAAAAAGTAATTAAAGGTGAAATATTATTTAAAAATGTATTGATGAAATAATAAATAATAATAATATATAAATTGTATAAATATTAATATTATTAGATTTTTAGTATTAGTAGCATAATTATTATTAATGAATTATTTATTAATGTTATTATTAATACAATAAAACAGCCTTCAACAATTATTATCATCAATAATTATCAACATTCAACACATTCAATTAATAACACTTTTAATTAATTTAATGTGTTAATAATAATAATAACAGTTATGAATTAAACTTTAATTATTATTAACTATAATAATACTAATAAACAGTCTTCTAGTGTTATTAATGTAATGTGTTACTGATTGTAATAATATTTCAGATCTGTAAATGTGTTTGTGTGATGATGTTTCAGGGGAGATCCGATCATGTCCTCCGTCAACTCGGTCCACTGGTTCCGCAAGGGCCTCCGTCTCCATGACAACCCGGCCCTGCTGGAGGCCCTGCGCGGCGCCCAATCACTGCGCTGCGTTTACTTCCTGGACCCCTGGTTCGCCGGGGCCTCCAACCTGGGCGTCAACAGGTGGAGGTGAGGGACACACACACAGTTTTTATGAATTGTCATTATGATTATCAGAGGGATGATGGTGCTGCCCTCTGGTGGCTGTACAGAAGACACACACTGTGTTTGGGTGTGTGTGTCAGTTATGATGAGTCTCCATCTCTCACATCCGTGTGTCTGAGAGTGGAGTTACATTCAGTTGTTATGTATTATTAACCCCTTATTAACTGTTAAACAGTGTGTTTGTCTGAACTTGTTACTCATGTCCTGTGTGTGTGTGTTGTTCCAGGTTTCTGCTGCAGTGTTTGGAGGATCTGGACTCTAGTCTTCGTAAACTCAACTCTCGCCTGTTCGTGATCCGCGGTCAGCCGGCCAACATCTTCCCGCGGCTCTTCAAGGTACGGCTAACTCCGCCGCGATCATGCTAACCTTTTGATAAAAAGGTCTATACCTTTTGTGTGACCCTCATCCTTCCCTCTGGTCATTTTGACCCGTATACAAATATTTGGTTCATTGGAGGTGTTGCACTTGTACGGAGGCGTATTGCATTCACTTGAAGAAAAAAAATCTACTCTGTTTTTCTGAATTAACGAGTTGATTTTTCATGAGAAAAAAATGTTTTGCTCTGTTTTTCTGAATTAATGAGTTAATTTTTCATGAGAATTTTTTTTTGCTGTTTTTCTGAATTAATGAGTTAATTTTTTGTGAGAAAAAAAAATATTTTGCTCTGTTTTTCTGAATTAATGAGTTAATTTTTCATGGAATTTTTTTTTTGCTCTGTTTTTCTGAATTAACTCGTTAATTTAGAAAAACAGAGCAAAAACTTTTATTCTCACAAAAAATTAACTCATTAATTCAGAAAAACAGAGCAAAAAATTTTGAGACAGAGTAGATTTTTTTTTCTTCAAGTAAATGCAATACGCCTCCATACGGATACACCAAAAAATAATTTGAATGGATTTTCAGGAGTTTTATGGTTGAAAGTAAAAAAAAAAAAAAAAAAAAAAAGCAGCCATGACGGGCCCAAGCCGGTGCACCGGCCTTTAGTTACCCTGAAAAAATATTAGATTATTTTTAGTTATTTTAAAAAGAATGTGAGGAATGTCCTAAAATTACTATTTATTGATTAAATTGAAAGGTAAATAAAATCAAAAATAATAAAAATCTCTAACAAATGTGCATTCAAAATGAAAAAATATTATCAAAAAGTTTTCTGGACAAAAAAAAAAAACACGTGTTAGTTTAATTTTAAGGCTAAAGGTCATTTTTAGGGCGAGGGGTAAACATGTGACGTGTGTGTGTGTGTGTGTCAGGAGTGGAAGGTGTCGCGACTGACGTTCGAGTGCGACTCGGAGCCGTTCGGGAAGGAACGAGACGCTGCTATAAAGAAGCTGGCGTCTGAGGCGGGGGTGGAGGTCATCGTGAAGATCTCACACACACTCTACGACCTCGACCGGTGAGAACCTTAAAGGGAAAACTTTCAGACGAACACAATCAGAGTTATATTAAACATGTCCTGGCTCTTCCAAGCTTTATAATGGCAGTAAATGTGTGTGTGTGTGTGTGTCCATGAAAGTGCTGAAAGTAGAAATCAGCGGCTAATTTCCATTTTTGGGAGAACTATCCCTTTAAGTGACTCATCACTGAATCTGACTGACGCTGTTGTCTGATTGGCTGTCAGGATCATCGAGCTGAACGGCGGTCAGCCTCCGCTAACGTTCAAGCGCTTCCAGTCGCTAGCGAGCAGCCTCGAGCCGCCAGAGCCCCCGCTGGACCCGCCCACACTGGGGCTGATGGGAAACTGTGTGACGCCCGTCGGCAACGACCACACGGAGAAATACGGCGTCCCCCTGCTGGAGGAGCTGGGTAACACACACTCACTCACACACACACACACACAGTGTGGTCAGAGCAGTGCATGATGGGAGTGTTTGTGTTAGGGTTCGACACTGAGGGTTTGGCTCCTGCCGTGTGGCCCGGGGGAGAATCAGAGGCTCTGAGACGCATGGACCGACACCTGGGACCCGATTCCACCGCGGTACGACATCACACATGCTAATCCGACCCCTAAACCTACCCATCACACACACACACACCCCAGACGTAAATCTCTCTCTCTCTCTCTCACAGGCGTGGCAGGAGAACTTCGAGCGCCCGAAGCAGAACTCGAGTCCTCTGCTGGCCAGTCCGCTGGGCTTGAGTCCGTACCTGCGCTTCGGCTGCCTCTCCTGCCGCCTGTTCCACCTCAAGCTCACTCAGCTCTACAAGAAGGTGCACACTCGCTCCCTTACACACTAGAGAAGTGACATCATAATCCACATGGGCTCTGTGTTTACAGGTGAAGAAGAACGCCAACCCGCCCATCTCTCTGTACGACAAGCTCTTGTGGAGAGAGTTCTTCTACACGGCCGCCACCAATAACCCGCGCTTCGACCGCATGGAGGGAAACCCCATCTGCATCCGCATCCCGTGGGACCGCAACGCCGAGGCGCTGGCCAAGTGGGCGGAGGCCCGCACCGGGTTCCCCTGGGTGGACGCCATCATGACCCAGCTGCGGCAGGAGGGCTGGATCCATCACCTGGCTCGCCACGCCGTCGCCTGCTTCCTGACCCGGGGGGACCTGTGGA
This sequence comes from Pimephales promelas, assembly GCF_016745375.1. The sequence continues at coordinate 7,838,775 of NW_024121266.1, read as the reverse complement.
TCAGCTGGGAGGAGGGCATGAAGGTGCGCTGAGGGGCATTCTGGGTATCTCTAGGGTTTGAAATATAGAGTTGTGTTCTGTTTTGATGTTTGATGATATGCTTCATTTCTTTGTATTAATTAACCACTTGTAAACTTTGTGTTTTATACTGTATATATTCATTGAGTCAAATCGGGAGAGCTTGCGAATCAAAAGCGAATGAACCCTAACTAGTCTAGTGATTCGCCAGCGCTGATTTGTTCTTTGGATAACAGCGTCTCTGCTAAAGATGTACAAGCCCTGCGGGTGTGTAATAGCGCCGCGGTGTGTGTCGTGTCAGGTGTTCGAGGAGCTCCTGCTGGACGCGGACTGGAGTGTGAACGCGGGGAGCTGGCTCTGCCACTCCTGCAGCTCCTTCTTCCAGCAGTTCTTCCACTGCTACTGTCCCGTGGGATTCGGCCGGAGGATCGACCCCAACGGAGACTTCATCAGGTGGGAACACACATGTAGTATTTTTGTCCTTTCCAGTCCAAATATCTTAGATCAAGAAGCATTCACTTGATGTGTAAAATGCCATAAGATATTATGTCTTGGGATCTAAATTGAGTTTAATTAAAATTAAAACAAAATTATCTGCCGAGGGGGTAAGAAAAATAATCTGAATTCAAAAAGAAACAAAAATTATTTTTCTTATGCCTGTGAATTTCAGATTCACACTCAAAGGAGCTGATTCAGATCAGATTCACACTTCAAAAGAGCTGATTCAGTTCAGATTCACACTAAAAAGAACTGAGTCAGATCATATTCACACTAAAAAGAGCTGATTCAGATCACATTCACACTCAAAGGAGCTGATTCAGATCAGCTTCACACTCAGAAGAGCTGATTCAGATCAGATTCACACTCAAAGGAGCTGATTCAGATCAGCTTTACACTCAGAAGAGCTGATTCAGATCAGATTCACACTCAAAAGAGCTGATTCAGATCATATTCACACTTCAAAAGAACTGAGTTAGATCATATTTACACTCAAAGGAGCTGATTCAGTTCAGATTCACACTCAAAAGAGCTGATTCAGATCATATTCACACTAAAAAGAACTGAGTCAGTTCAGATTCACACTAAAAAGAACTGAATCAGATCATATTTACACTCAAAGGAGCTGATTCAGTTCAGATTCACACTCAAAGGAGCTGATTCAGATCAGCTTCACACTCAGAAGAGCTGATTCAGATCAGATTCACAATCAAAAGAGCTGATTCAGATCAGATTCACACTCAGAAGAGCTGATTCCGATCAGATTCACTCTCAAAGAAGCTGATTCAGATCAGATTCACACTCAAAAGAACTGATTCAGTTCAGATTCATACTTAAAAGAACTGAGTCAGTTCAGATTCACACTAAAAAGAACTGAATCAGATCAGATTCACACTCAAAGGAGCTGATTCAGATCATATTCACAGTAAAAAGAACTATGTCAGATCATATTCACACTCAAAGGAGCTGATTCAATTCAGATTCACACTCAGAAGAGCTGATTCAGATCAGATTCACACTCAAAGGAGCTGATTCAGATCAGATTCACACTTCAAAAGAGCTGATTCAGTTCAGATTCACACTAAAAAGAACTGAGTCAGATCATATTCACACTAAAAAGAGCTGATTCAGATCACATTCACACTCAAAGGAGCTGATTCAGATCAGCTTCACACTCAGAAGAGCTGATTCAGATCAGATTCACACTCAAAGGAGCTGATTCAGATCAGCTTTACACTCAGAAGAGCTGATTCAGATCAGATTCACACATTTAAAAGAGCTGATTCAGATCATATTCACACTTCAAAAGAACTGAGTTAGATCATATTTACACTCAAAGGAGCTGATTCAGTTCAGATTCACACTCAAAAGAGCTGATTCAGATCATATTCACACTAAAAAGAACTGAGTCAGTTCAGATTCACACTAAAAAGAGCTGATTCAGATCACATTCACACTCAGAAGAGCTGATTCAGATCACATTCACACTCAAAGGAGCTGATTCAGATCAGCTTCACACTCAGAAGAGCTGATTCAGATCAGATTCACAATCAAAAGAGCTGATTCAGATCAGATTCACACTCAGAAGAGCTGATTCCGATCAGATTCACTCTCAAAGAAGCTGATTCAGATCAGATTCACACTCAAAAGAGCTGATTCAGATCATATTCACACTAAAAAGAACTGAGTCAGTTCAGATTCACACTAAAAAGAGCTGATTCACACTCAAAGGAGCTGATTCAGATCATATTCACAGTAAAAAGAACTGAGTCAGATCATATTCACATTCAAAGTAGCTGATTCAATTCAGATTCACACTAAAAAGAAATGAGTCAATTCAGATTCACACTTCAAAAGAACTGAGTCAGATCAGATTCACACTCAAAGGAGTTGATTCAGTTCAGATTCACACTCAATGGAGCTGATTCAGATCATATTCACACTCAAAAGAGCTGATTTAGATCATATTCACACTAAAAAGAAATGAGTCAGTTCAGATTCACACGTCAAAAGAACTGAGTAAGATCAGATTCACACTCAAAGGAGCTGATTCAGATCAGATTCACACTAAAAAGAACTGATTCAGATCATATTCACAGTAAAAAGAACTGAGTCAGATCATATTCACACTCAAAGGAGCTGATTCAGTTCAGATTCACATTTCAAAAGACCTGATTCAGTTCTGATTCGCACTTCAAAAGAACCGAGTCAGTTCAGATTCACACTCTGCTGAAAGCCTCAGTTTTATCTGGGCGTCGTCTGGTGTTGTGGAGGTTGTGATGTTAATCTCTCCCTTTGATTCCAGACGTTACTTACCTGTCCTCCGAGATTTTCCAGCCAAGTACATATACGACCCCTGGAACGCGCCGGAAGACGTGCAGCTCGCCGCTAAATGCGTGATCGGCGTGGACTATCCCAAACCGATGGTGAACCACGCGGAGGCCAGTCGCCTGAACATCGAGAGGATGAGGCAGATCTACCAGCAGCTCTCCAGATACCGTGGACTCAGTAAGAGATGTTTACCTACTGCTACATTTGATCCTTTTTTTAAAGGTGCAGTGTGTAGTTCGGCATCTAGTGGTGAGGTTGTGTATTGCACCCAACAGAAGTTACGATGGCCGACAGGAAATGACGTCGTCGTCTGAAACAGCAGAGAGTAGCCAGTTAAACAATGATGTTTCTTTACAAAGATAAATTAAGAAATTAGGTTTACTTAACAAAACCCAGAACAGAACAAAACCCAGTAAGACGATACCATCAATACAAAACACATAAAACAGAAAGTAGGATGTACGTGTGATTATGTGTTAAGTTGTGTGTGTAAAACTGCCCCTCGTTTTCTTTCACCCGTCAGGTCTTCTCGCCGCGGTTCCATCCAACAACAGGGAGGACGTGGGTGTAAACGACGCCCGAGGGGCAACAGCGCCCCCTGAGCGTCGGAGGATGCAGAGCAGCTCGCCAACTCAACGTAAGTGTTTACAATCAGACGTCAACATCACATAAGTGTGTTTGAGCTAACGTCAGTCCGCTGTAATGCTCTGTGTGTCCAGCAGGGGTCAGGAGAGAGCAGACCGGTCCGAAACAAGCCTCCAAATACCGACACTCCCTCGGTGAGTCCAGCAACAAGTCCTTTGGTTTATTCGATGACCTTTTGTGAAGGTTTGCTGAAAATGTTTTTGTGTTTGTCCCCTGCAGGCCACCGTACGTCACCCTACACGAACCACGGCCACGAGTTCGCCGTCCCACAACAACCAGGTAAAAAAACATGTGCATGATATATGGGATGTTTTGGAACTTCAATGGTTTGCGAATAAAGTTTGATGTTGATTCGCTTTAGGGCGTTCGAGTTGGCTGGTCGGGGGCGGGACTGGAAAGAGAGAAAGGGAGGCGGAGCATAACGGTTCCCATAGTGATAATGGCCCCTCCTCTTCAGCGCAACTAAAAGATTATGAGGTTCGTCAGAGTTTCAAACTAACGATGTTTTGCTAACTTAAAATAGTAGAAACGCTCAGATATCAATTCCTGTTTCTTTTCCAGAAGAGGCGGGAAGACGCAGGGGGAGTGGCCTTCTCTTCCTAAGCCCCAACCACTGACTGATCGTAAAATTTCCCTCGCGTGTTAAGCACAAACATTCGGAGTAATTAAAAAACGATTAAACGGCTGATCCAGTCAGATTGTGGCCTAGAAGTAATTTTAACTTTTAAAAGGGGGCAAAATTATAATGTTTATTTATTTATTCCAAGTATTGATTTTAAAAATCAGATGTAAATACTGTCGTGACCATTCACACCAAAACGCTATGTGAACGGTCTTGTTTGCTAGAGTCAAACAAATGTTCGTCTAAATGTTTTGATAGCTCGGGATTTATATTGTACTTGACGAACACATGAACCAAATTCTTATTGGTCGACACATTTTTGTCGCCAAATGAGAAACCCGTTTTCATCGATTTTATCCAAAACCACATTTGCGCGACATTTAGATGGATCCAGTGTTCTCACCTGTACATACCTGCATCTGTTTCCATGGCGATGTGAGTCACATGGTCCCGGAGTCGAACACGTTTGGGTCCAAACTACTTGTAACTGTATGACGGATGAAGGATTGTCCCATCTTCTGTCTCAACGACTCTCTTTTGTTTAGATGTCGTTGGAGATGAAAAACGTTCGTTATTATAACGTTTAAGTGTTTTTTTGCACAGTTTACGTCATCGATCTTCCATCGCTCGTTGTACATTATTGTCACCTGTTATTTTCATCCACGCTTCCATCTCCACGTCTTCAAGTATTTTGTATATGACAGCAGTATCTGATGTAGCTGTACATTTTTACTGCCGGTGTTTTTCTACAGAATTATCATAGCTGTTTCGAATTTATAAATATACAGTACATGTATATCATACCAGCATTTGTTTCTTAGTCTGCATGTGGCACTTCATCATTCAGCTAATAAAAAATATTTTAACAAATTGAGTGTTGTATGTCTCTTATTGTATAGATTTAGATCTCGTAAAGAGTTAGCTGCTAGCATTTCAGATCGTACATTCTTCAACTTAAATATACACGTTAAGTGATTTGTTTTGCTCATGTGACTGAGGCTGACCTGCCTGCAGTGATATAAAGGTAATAAATATTAAAAGCTATTTAAACATTTCCGTGTTCAGTTAACGTAAGATAAATGTAGTCAATTTTATGACTGACAACCAAATAATCGGCTAGCATTGCCTGATCAAGCTAATACATAAATTTAAGTTTGCAAGTTCACCGATTAGCCTGCTAACCTATCACAACGTGTTTGTTACTACATACATTTTAGTAGGTAAGATAGCTGATTACCATGTTAAGCTATCAAAACGTGTTCAAGTAACTACATAAAATTTAGTAACATAACCGATCGGCGATTAGCCAGCTAAGCTATCGGAAAGTGTTCGAGTTACAACATAAATTTCAGTTTGCAAGTTCACCAATTAGCCTGCTAACCTATCACAATGTGTTTGTCACTACATACATTTTTGTTAGTAACGTAACTGATTAGCATGCTAAGCTATCCAAACGTCTTCAAGTTACTACATAGATTTCAGTTAGCAAGTTCACTGGTTAACCTGCTAACCTATCACATCCAATTTAGTACATTTTCATTAGTAACATGGCAAGCTGATTAGCATACCAAGCTATCATGTGTTGCTGCTGCTACATACATTTCAGATAGTTAGCTAACTGATTAGCCTGCTAAAATATCACTCTGTGCATAAATAATAAATAGCTGTTACATAAATATACCTAAGCTACTTGATTAGCTTGTTAAGATATTACAGTCAATAATTTAACCAATTAACCAAATCAAAATTAAGATTCAATCAAGATTCTCCTCAGACTTCTGCAACATACTTAAAAAGAGTACATTAAATTATTTTAAAAAGTAATTGCGAATTTCACTCACAATTCTGACTTTTTTTTCTTCGCAATTTAGTCAGTACTTCGGAAAAAAAATCTGAATTATGAGATGAAGTTGCGCGATGGCATTTTCTCTAAAGCGGAAACAAGCTTCCATTATTACGATTTGCTTTTTGACGGTAAAAATTTTACTAGCGTAGCTAAAATTGTGTATTTTCGTAGAGTGCAATATCTGCTCATAACTGATCAAACTTATGCAAAGTTATCATTGAAAACACTTTCCCCAACATCTTTTACATGACTTTATTAAATTCAAATAATAAAAACAGACATTTATAAACACACAATCCAACCGATAACATCGCAGGAGAAGTCTGTTAACAGTCTAAAGAAAAACGTAAATTAACGTTCGAAAGCGTCACCGATAATCGTGTCTTTGGTCGCAGATCTGAGATGATTTGAGGAAAACCCGACGGTATTAAACATCAAACTGATTATGCAGTTACAACACAGTATGACGTACACAAATCTCTTCGTCTCGGATGTTGATTGGTCGAAAACATTGTCAACGTCTCTGTAACGTGTTCTCGCTATTCTCTATCATTTAATGGCGGTCGACAAACCAACTTTGGTTGTAATCTCCATTGTGATCCTCGGTTTCACTCTGATTTGTCTTTCCTCTTTCCTGTGACTTTATTGGCTACCGTCGAGCCCATCGAGGACACGCCCCCTGCCACAGCCGAGACTCCGCCCTTCACCAGGCCGACGCCCACCGAGGGGACTGCGGTCACAGCCGATTTGGTGATTTCGTAACTTTTCCCGCCCAGCCAGGAGACTCCGCCAACTGTGGCTCCGACCACGCCCCTCACTACACCCGTCACCCGCCAGATCATCCCGGGCGGAGCCGTCGCGAGGTCCTTACCGCCCTCTGCTGGCGATTAGAGGAACAGCGCTCAGTTATAAGAAAACATTTAACATTAATAACCAGAAAAAAACAAAAACGGATTGAAATTGGTGATGCGTGTAGCATGCAAACGTTTATTATGCATCTCTTGCATAAAACTCCTTATCGCCATCTGCTGGCGATTGAAGGAAACGTCGCTTAGTTCAAATAATGCACCGAACTTTTGTGTCTTAATTCTTAAGATTTGCAATTAAAAAAAGAAATATAAATGGCAGACAATTTTTTTTTATAATAGTAATGCACAAAACGTTTAACATTAATAACCAGAAGTAAAACCGAACCGGGTGAAATATGAGCAGATTTCATATTTCCTGGTGATGTGTGTCGCATGTAAACGTTTATGCATCTCTTGCATCATCAAACAACATTTAGTCCGAAAGCAAGCATGAATCCCCAGCGCGCAGGAACGCCTCGCAGGAGAAGTGTGTTATTCCCCAACGAGTCACACAAACACTGAAATAGCCAACAGCAAATCTCACATCATCTCACGAGAGCGTGTGTGTGTGTGTGTGTGTGTGTGTGCGTGTGTGTGTGTGTGAGAGAGAGAGACAGTGTGTTTGTGTGTGTGTGTGTGAGAGCATGTGTGTGTGAGTTTGTGTGTGTGACAGAGAGTTTGTGTGTGTGTGTGTGTGTGTGTGAGAGAGAGAGAGAGAGTGTACTAAATAAACTGTAGTTACATGATGATCTCCAGATGGAAGCTAAATCTTCACATATGTAAAAATGGCTGATGAATAGAGTAGATGATGTGTGTGTGTGTGTGTGTGTGTTGTGATCAGATGATTATGAGTTATGAAGACTCGTACCTGTGTCTGTGTGTTCCTCTTGTCCTCCATATGTTTCACTCCTGGACGGAACTTCTGAATTCACACTCTAAATCAGGGAAATAATAATATTCACAAAGTTTACTAATGAATCAATTTATACACATTTTAAAAATCGAAACTGATGCAGGAACACTAATTACTCACACATTACTATCATTATTAGTGCGATGATTCGAGAATGTCGATACATGGAAACTTTATTTTCTTTATGGTAAACATTCAAACACACTCTTCTGCTTGTGCATGATGCATCTCTTAAATGCGACTTTAAATAATATTTCTGAAAAATGCAATATCGCTCCGAAGAACACTTTCATAAAGTGTTTATCATATGAAATGAGATGCAGATTTGTCCTCACCTTCACCATGATGAGCAGAGGAAACTTCACCGCATTCCTCTCCAGACGCGCACAGAACTCATCAATGTGTGTGTGTGTGTGTGAAGAGACTCCACTGTGGCGACGTGGCGATCAATCCACACCAGGATGCGAATCAACCGGGCTCATGAATATTCATGACGTAACGGGACGCTCGCGCAGTGCTCCTTTGTGATTGGTGGAAAAGGGGGCGTATTGACTCGAGAGAATGAGTTATGAATAGCAATCGCGTTACGTGACTGGACGCTCCGAGAAAATAAACAAGGCACGTCGGCAAAACCTAATTAATATTCATGAGCACCGCCTTCGCCATAGTAGGATTGGTCATAGATATCTGCATAAATATATTATAATATATATTATATAGATATCTATGCGATTGGCGACTTTAACCCCCGGATATTGCGTCACAAGAACTGGATATTCAAAATCACGTTCTTAAACATGATGAAAGCTATACTAATAACTGATATACACTCCAAAAATTCAATTAAAAAAATCCTGTTATTCTTATCAATAATGAAGTTGTAAGTCTAGGGTTTTTTTAAATTAATTTTATTAATTCATACTTGTTATTCATATTATGTTACTGGTATTTTTATTTATTTTTTTGTTATTTATGGATCGTGATGACTGATTGTTTATCAATTTAATTATAAATATTTTTTTTCTATTTTTTTATTCTTAAACAAAAATGTCAACCAGAAAAGCTCTTAAGAATTTATGGAATTAACAATAGCAAACAGCACTTTATTAAAATGGTAAAATGATTCATATTTATTTCTCTGACTGCATGTGAGGAGATGCAACTCTGTTACGTATGATTTTTATTTAAACACAATTTATCTTTTATTTTGCACATGATATTTAATGACAGACAAACAAAATGTGCATTAGAAAGATTTTCAAGTTTCATAATATACCTTATTTGGTTAACAAAAACTCTCATGTACAAAAAAACCCACACCAGTTCAACATGCAACTCCCAGTATGTTTGAGTTCAAATGAAGCGCGACATCATGCTGTTCCGTTCGGTATGTCACATGATCCTCAAGTACAGTCATGTGACATCTTCGCTGAGCCGTACAGTCTCTGGCGTCCAGCTGGAGGGGCGGGACTTTTGATCAGAGCTGCCACTCAAACGTTTCACCCCTCGGTGTGGCTCCGCCCCCTCTAGAAGCTCCTCCTCCTCCTGCAACTCACGCTTAAGCCCCGCCTCCATCGGGTCATCAGTCACATCTGCAGGGAGGTCAAACAAGTCAGTGTTTATGATAATCTGGTGGTATTTTCAAGCTTTTTAAAGAGTGAACGCTCAGCTATGTCTCAAAAGTATACGTTTATTGAGCGTTTTACCTCGCGTGAGTTCTGCCGTTTTCTGCTGCTCCGTGCGCACCTGACGCATCAAACCCAGGTTCCTCTGACTCGCCTCTGTGTGGCACACCATGGGACAAGGATAGTCCTTCCCTGCACACACACACGGGTCAAAACATTACTAAACCCCAGTGGCAGTGATGGGTTAGTTAGCGTCTAGCATCTTTGCGTACCGATGATGCAGCCGGCGCTGAGTTGGACGTCTTTAGGTGCTTTCCACGGCTCGTAAATATACTGAGAGGGGAAGTTCTTCAGCACGGGCAGGTACTTCCTGCAGATCCAACACAGAAGTCATGAATACTAAACAGCAGGGGCGTGGCAGAACATCATGAATATTAAACAGCGATGGGAGTGACAGAACATCATGAATATTAAACAGCGGTGGGCGTGGCAGAACATCATGAATATTAAACAGCGGTGGGCGTGGCAGAACATCATGAATATTAAACAGCGGTGGGTGTGGCAGAACATCATGAATATTAAACAGCGGTGGGCATGGCAGAACATCATAAATATTGAACAGCGGTGGGTGTGGCAGAACATCATGAATATTAAACAGCGGTGGGCGTGGCAGAACATCATGAATATTAAACAGCGGTGGGCGTGGCAGAACATCATGAATATTAAACAGCGATGGGAGTGACAGAACATCATGAATATTAAACAGCGGTGGGCGTGGCAGAACATCATGAATATTAAACAGCGGTGGGCGTGGCAGAACATCATGAATATTAAACAGCGGTGGGTGTGGCAGAACATCATGAATATTAAACAGCGGTGGGCATGGCAGAACATCATAAATATTGAACAGCGGTGGGTGTGGCAGAACATCATAAATATTGAACAGCGGTGGGTGTGGCAGAACATCATGAATATTAAACAGCAGGGGCGTGGCAGAACATCATGAATATTAAACAGCAGTGGACGTGGCAGAACATCATGAATATTAAACAGTAGTGGGCGTGGCAGAACATCATGAATATTAAACAGCGGTGGGAGTGGCAGAACATCATGAATATTAAACAGTAGTGGCCGTGGCAGAACATCATGAATATTAAACAGCAGGGGCGTGGTAGAATATCATGAATATTAAACAGCAGCATTTTTAAGCATTTTTTAAAGCATTTTTGCTTGTGTGGAGTGAGCGTGATCCTACCTCAGATACTGTCCTTGAGGGTCAGTCCGACGACCGAAGCGCACCGGGCAGAAGATCCTGGTGTACTTGTGGAAGAACGCGCTGGCGGACAACCACATCCAGTTCCCAGCGTTCAGGCTGTAGTCTGCGTCCAGCAGGAACTCCTCGAACACCTGAGAACAGACACGGAGGCGGCTGAAACACCTGTACGCATCACTCAATACGGGCTCACGCACCGGGTAGTTCTATGAGCTCGCCACCAGGGTGTTGACCTGAGAACTGATGGTTCTCTTAGGACCACAGAACCAGTCACAAGTGGCAGTTTTTTTAAACATTGAGAAACACACACACACACAGACGGCCCCTCAGCGCACCTTCATGCCCTCCTCCCAGCTGATCCACAGGTCCCCCCGGGTCAGGAAGCAGGCGACGGCGTGGCGAGCCAGGTGATGGATCCAGCCCTCCTGCCGCAGCTGGGTCATGATGGCGTCCACCCAGGGGAACCCGGTGCGGGCCTGAGGACGAGAGCGTTACTGACGCCACACAACCCAAGAGGACAGAGCAGAGTCCTGCACACGGCGGCACGCTAACGTTTGTGCAACGGGTGGAATAATGTGTCGGGTGCAGTGCGGACGTGGATCTAATGCGGTGCGGAGGCGGGTCAGGTGCATAATTAAACATATAATATATATATTTTCATCATTTGAATAAAAGTTTTAGCCTAATTGCTTAATTGCATTGACTTAGAATGCGTAATGTTGGTTTATTGATTGTGTTAGGCACAGTGAATGACTGTGACTCAGTGAATGAATCAGTGAATGAATGACTCAGTGAATGACTGTGACTCAGTGAATGAATCAGTGAATGAATGACTCAGTGAATGACTGTGACTCAGTGAATGAATCAGTGAATGAATGACTCAGTGAATGACTGTGACTCCGTGAATGACTCAGTGAGTGAATGACTCAGTGAGTGACTCAGTGAATGACTCAGTGAGTGAATGACTCAGTAAATGAATGACTCAGTGAATGAATGACTCAGTGAATGACTCAGTGAGTGAATGAGTCAGTGAATGACTCAGTCAGTGAATGACTCAGTGAATGAATGACTCAGTGAATGACTCAGTGAGTGAATGAGTCAGTGAATGACTCAGTCAGTGAATGACTCAGTGAATGAATGACTCAGTGAATGACTCAGTGAGTGAATAACTCAGTGAATGACTGTGACTCCGTGAATGACTCAGTGAGTGAATGACTCAGTGAGTGACTCAGTGAGTGACTCAGTGAGTGAATGACTCAGTGAATGAATGACTCAGTGAGTGAATGACTTAGTGAGTGACTCAGTGAATGACTCAGTGAATGAATGACTCAGTGAGTGACTTAGTGAGTGAATGACTCAGTGATTTACCTAACACTACCTCCCGTAGGAGATTAAATGCGGGTCCGGTTCGGGACTAAGGTTAGTGTTCCTGTCGTGTGTTCTGTTAGTAACTGCGGAGTGGGTTTATCAAACCGGACCCGCGCAGGACTCTGGCACAGGCGCTGAACATGCGGTTCTCTTACGGTTCTCCACTTCTCCAGAGACTCGGGCTCGTGGTACCAGCGGATCTGCAGACATATCGGGTTCCCCTCCATCTTGGTGAAGTTTGGCGTGGCGGCCGCAACGGTGTAGAAGAACTCGCGCCACAGAAGCTGGCCCTGAAGAGACACGGGCGGCAGCGAGTGGTTCTTCGACTGCGGAGGGAGAACGTCAGAAGCTCAGGGACACATCATGAACACCAGACTCTCTCCGTGTGTGTGTGTGTGTGTGTGTGCTGTAATCGGGTTCTTCTACCCAGAACACGTGAACAGTGAAACCCAGTAACTGTGTTCTGGTGAGTCAGTCGGATCGGCCTGTGTTGTTATTGCCGGAGTCTGTGAAGCTTGTGTGAAGGCTCCGCCCTCTTCTGGATGGAGGCGGAGCTAAAGCTCATTTGCATTTAAAGGGACACACACACACACAAAGAAACGACGTGCTTTTGCTCACACCCAAAAAGGGCAAATTTGACAAGCTATAATAAATGATTTTGAGCTGAAGTTTGACACACACATCAGATCAGCAGCCGCTCTGGAGAAGAGTCTGACCTGAGCGTAGACGCTGGCGAGTCTGTGGTAGAAGCTGCGCACCGACAGACAGCCGAGGCTCAGGTACGGGCTGAGCGCTGTAGTGCTGGGCAGGAGAGAGTTCGGCACCGTACGCGGCTTGCAGTAGCTCGACACCCATCCCTACACACACACACACACACACACACGTCAGTACCGAACCAATCAGATCATGCAATGATATTTTTCATTCATGTTAGACTAATATTTGACCATTTCAATGACCAAACACAAATTGTAATACTTCAACTTTTAGTTAACAATAACAAAACTGACGGACTCGTTTAAAATATTTCTATTTAGATTTGATATTTTTTATTTCAGTTTAGTTTTAGAAATTACAGAAGTTATTTTATTAGTTAGTTGCCAAGGAAACATTTCAAATATTCATTTCAGTTTTTCATGTTAAATTTCTATTTGACTTCATTTCAGATTTATTTGAGTTACCAACCAGTGATTATTAAGAGTTTGATATAAAAGAGTTTTTATTATTAGTTAAGAATGAAAAAAAAAGTTTTCTAATGACTCAGTGAATTAATTACTCAGTGAACCAATCATCAGCAAATGACTCAGGTGAACAAATGACTCAGTGAATGAATGACTCAGTGAATATATCAGCAAATGACTCAGTGAAAAAATGACTCAGTGAACGATTGACTCAGTGAATGAATTACTCAGTGAACCAATCAGTGAATGATATATCAGCAAATGACTCAGGTGAACAAATGACTCAGTGAACGAATGACTCAGTGAATATATCAGCAAATGACTCAGTGAAAAAATGACTCAGTGAACGATTAACTCAGTGAATGAATTACTCAGTGAACCAATCAGTGAATGATATATCAGCAAATTACTCAGTGAACAAATAACTCAGTGAACAAATGACTCAGTGAATGAACGACTCAGTGAATGAACGACTCAGTGAATATATCAGCAAATGACTCAGTGAACAAATGACTCAGTGAACGAATGACTCAGCGAATGAATGATTCAGTGAACAAATGACTCAGTGAATGAATGACTCAGTGAATGAATGACTCAGTGAATGAACGACTCAGTGAATATGTCAGCAAATGACTCAGTGAACAAATGACTCAGTAAACGAATGACTCAGCGAATTAATGATTCAGTGAACGAATGACTCAGTGAACGAATGACTCAGTGAATGAATGACTCAGTGAACGAATGACTCAGTGAACGAATGACTCAGTGAACGAATGACTCAGACTGTGTGTGTAGTCGCACCTGACTCTGGAAGTGTGTGTGGAGCCTGTGGAGCGCGTGTGTCTCTCCGCCGGGCCACAGTGTCTCAGACTGAACCTCCAGACCCAGATCGGCCAGAGACGGGACGCCGTACGCCAGCTCGGGATCCGCAGGGGTCGGGCATCTCCTGCACACACACTCACACCCATCACCAACACACTCTTACCGTCGTCAATGTAAAACAAACGTGGAATTACAGTCACAGTAAGGCCCAAAACACGGCATTGCCATCACGATGAGTCACAGATTCTCCCGTCTGCGATTCATTCCCACACACACTTGGCAGACTGAAGAAGCATCTGCTCGATGAGAGCGTCACACACACACACACACACGGTCCTTACAGGAAGTCCTCAGCACTGACGTCCCGGCACGGTTTCTCTGGCTCGCCCAAAACCGACAGAACGTGCAGGAACTTCTTGTATGTGAGCGGAGGAGAGCCGCCGTTAGCCTGAATGATCCTGGAGAGAGGCAGAAACAGGTCACACACACACACACACACACCTGAACCAGCCCATGATCCTCTCTCCCTCGAGACATCCCAGGTGTGTGTGAGATGTATGAATCTAAGGCTCTTCCAAGCTTTGAAGAGTGTCATACACACCAAGAATGGCTTCAGGGAGAGTAAATTACGGGCTAATTTTCATTTTTGGGTGAACTATGCCTTTGACGCGTTAATCACGCGGTTCTTCGCTCATGACGCGTCGTCGCGCCGCGCACCTCTGGACGTCGTACAGCGTGTGCGACACACACGTGTGCGTTTGCAGTCCGCGTTCCTCCGCGAGCGCTTGTATGTCCCGCTCCACGCGGGCGTGATACGGCTCCACCTCGGTGTCGTAGCTGATCCGCGTGATGCTCCAGCGGGTCACGAGGTCGCGCAGGACAGTCGCCGTCGAGCCGCGCAGGACGTAAAGCCGCGAGCCTAGCGCACGCAGACGCGCGTCCAGATCCTCCAGGCTCTGCAGGATGAAGCGCCAGCGGGTCGGAGCCACGGCCGTCGTCTCCTCGAGGAGCGCGCGGTCCAGCACGAACACGGGGAACAGCACGGCGGACGAGGCTAGCGCCCCCTGCAGGCCGGGGTTATCGTGCAGGCGTAGGCCTTTGCGGAACAGGTGGATGGTGCGGTGGCTCATGGCGAACGAGTCTGAAACACAGGCAATCCAACAAGCTCTTTATCAGCGGCGAGAGCGCCCAAACGTGATGTTACCATGGTAAATGTAAAAAACACGGCGTTTCAATAATGATAAGGCCAAATATATGGTATAACCATGGTAAACATAAAAAAAATGGTTTTGTCATAATGATAAGGTTCAAATGAAGGTTTTGCCATGGTAAAAAGACGGCATCACCAAAATGATAAGTCCCAAAACATCGTATTATTATGGTAATTGACAAAAATCATTGTATTACTATGGTGGTGTCCAAAACATCACAATGGTACATGTGAACCTGCAGTACATTAATTAAGACAAATCTTTATATCTAACGTATATAATTAATAATATATATTTAAGTTATGATCCATTACGACAGCACCTTTAGCTTCACATTTCACCACGTGACCGAGAGCTAAACATGAACACAGCTCAAATTTAATACGCATCTTTAGATTAATATGCACTGTATTGCTAGAATATTTATACATAGATCAATATTTAAATAATAATGTTTGTCATTTAACTTAATGTTTTACCGATTACTTTTTTATGATCAAAACTATGTCTCCCACCTTCAGTTCGCCTCAGACAACATCCAGTCCGACACTTCAACCAATTAAACGTTGGAAACACAAACCTTGTGTTTGTATACAATTACCGACAACTAATTAATATTTAATAGTGGATCATAACGTGTGAATATGCGAATTAGCCATAGCAGAGCCAGAACCCAAAACATCGCTTCTATGACCTGATCTCGCCCTCCTCCTCACTTCCTATTGGACGGCCACATCCATATGATACTGAAATCGGGCTTCTGATTGGTCACCTCCGTTCAGGCTCACATTCCTCAGCATGTGATTGGACTCGACGACTGTAACTCAAATGTAAACAACCGGCGTTCTAGTCTAGCCACGAGTGATATGGGAAACAAATCAAACATTAAATACCCAACATTAGTTTTGTAAAACAGTGATATTGAAGTAGTTTGAAGGAGTGAATCGACATCGCAGCGCGTGTTTAGTGTGGATTAGGTCAAACTACTGAATGTAGGTCAAATCTCGCGACCTCTAGTGGACATAATAAACACACATAACATGATCATAAACTTTGGGGTTGTTTTAAAATTACTTGTCACATCACCACCAAATAATGGCATTAGTGTGTGTTGGTAGTAATTTTCGTTGAAAGAGTCCATTCACGTCTCTATTTTCTTGATATGACTATATATAATTATATTTCACAATCAATTATTTAATTCAGTTTATTAAATGAAGCCTACACACGAACTTATGTTTATCATAAGCGCGGCGAGTTTGGCTGTGGGCGTGGCTAAACGTGGAGACCCCGCCCCTCCGCTGGACACGTGTTTGATCGCCACTGACAGGCTGTCTCTCTCTCTTTCTCTCTCTCTGTCTCTCTATCTTTGTGAGTGTGTGTGTGTGTGTGTGTTCGAGTCAGAGATTCAGCAGCATCAGACAGAGATGAACAGAGAGAAGTGGAGGACTGCACAACAACTACACACTCCGTCCGACAGTGAGTACAAACACACACACATAACACTCATTAAATGATAAACACACACACATTGACCATGGTAAACACATGTTGAGGTGTAATACTGAGCTCATGATGTTTACCGCCTCAGCCTCTGAAAACTGCTATTTTTATGTTTGTCCATTGTAAGTTTGTGATGAAGTAACTTTAGCACAAATGTAAGTGTGTGTTAAAGACTGAAGACTTAAAGGTTTTAGTCAGTGTTTAGGAAGTTCCTGAGCTGAAGTGTGTGACGGATGAACTGTCTTCTGTTGTAGAAGTGAGACTTGAAGACTGTGTGTGTCTTGTTTCTCTTTATCACTCACGCACACACACACACACACACACACACACACACTCTTGTTCTGTTTGTTTGGCCTCTTGAACCTTGACTGGAAATAAGAAAATGAAAGCGGAAAATGATTCAGTCCTAATTTCTTCAGAGTTTCCCACCAAGTGGAATTAAAGGAGGAGTTCACTTTAAAAACACTTTAGCTGATAATTTACTCGCCCCCTCGTCATCCAGGATGTCAACGTCTTTCTTTCTTCAGTGGAAAAGAAATTAAGGTTTTTGATGAAAACATTCCAGCATTTTCTCCATATAATGGACTTCAATGGGGTCCAAACGGTTCAAGGTCCAAAAGTCACTTTCAGTGCAGCTTCAAAGGGCTTTAAACGACACCAGACGATGAATAAGGGTCTTATCAATAAATAAGCTCAAGTGCTCGCCTTGCTCTGACGTGTCACTATCATTGCAGATTAACAGTGTGTGTGTGTGTGTGTAGCTGGTGTCCTGGCGTGTGGATCAGAAATGGATCTCGGAGCCATGAAGAAGATCAGCTCCATGTTCTCGACGCTTCAGGAGAAACTGCACAGATCCAGTGAGTCTCTCTCTCACACACACACACACACACATCCTGTTTCACACGTTCACCTAGTCTCTAACCACATGTGCATCTTCAGCAGGTACACACACACTCATTTATGATGGACAGATGCGCTTGTATGACAGTCTGTGGGTTGTGCTGGACTCTTGCTGTGTCTTGAATAAATGTTGTTGTTTGCTGAAGTGGATCTGATGAGTGATGCGTTTCCTGTGAGGTTTGGCAGCACAATGAGTCAGTGAGCGTCGCATCGCTGTGGTTCCTCGCTGTTAAAGGTCTTGTGTGTGTTTCTAAGGAAAAACAAACGTGTGTGTGTGTGTGTGTGTGTGTAGAGCGCAGCGCCTCCGACCCCTCCGCACCGCCGGCCCCGAGGCCTGAGCCGGCTCCGGACCGCAGTCACACGGGTCAGCTGTTCTTCGAGTACCTGCTGGTGGTCAGTCTGAGGAAGAGGAAGAGCGAGGAAGCTTACGAGCCTCACATCACGTACCAGTTCCCCAAGGTCAGACTCAGGCCTCGTATCGTCATCATATATACATCAGTGTATACTGACCTGTGTGTGTGTGTGTGTGTGTAGCGTGAGGTGATGGGGCGACGGCAGCGAGAGGAAGAGGAGAAGTGCATGAAGGCCGCTCATCTCTTCTGCTTCCCTGAGGGAATCAACTGGGCACCTCTGACTGAGTACAGCAGGTACACACACACACACACACACACACACACACACACACACACACAGAAGGTCAGAAGAAAATTAAAATTAGAACTTTCTGAGTGAATCTCTGAGTGACTCTCTGAGTGACTCTGACTGACTCAACTATTTGAATTATTCTCTTTGAAACTTTTAATCATTGTATGAACCAGTCACAATCAAATGATCCATCAATAATCAATTGACTCTCTGAGTGACTTTCTGAACGACTCTCTGAATGAATCTCTGAATGACTCTCTAAGTGACTGTCTGAGTGACTCTCTAAGCGACTCTCTGAATGACTCTTTGAATGATTCTCTGACTGACTCTAAGCAACTCTCTAAGCGACTCTCTGAATGACTCTCTGACTGACTCTGAGTGACTCTGAGTGATTCTCTAAGCGACTCTCTGAATGACTCTCTGAATGACTCTGAGTGACTCTCTTAGCGACTCTCTGAGTGACTCTCTAAGTGACTCTCTGAATGACTCTGAGTGACTCTCTGAATGACTCTCTGACTGACTCTGAATGACTCTCTGACTGACTCTAAGCGACTCTCTGAATGACTCTCTGACTGACTCTGAATGACTCTCTAAGCGACTCTTTGAATGACTCTCTGACTGACTCTGAGTGACTCTCTGAATGACTCTCTGAATGACTCTCTAAGCGACTCTCTGAATGACTCTCTGAATGACTCTCTGACTGACTCTGAGTGACTCTCTGAATGACTCTCTGAATGACTCTCTAAGTGACTCTCTGAATGACTCTCTGAATGACTCTCTGACTGACTCTCTGAATGACTCTGACTGACTCTGAGTGACTCTCTGAATGACTCTCTGACTGACTCTGAGTGACTCTCTGACTGACTCTGAGTGACTCTCTGAATGACTCTCTGAATGACTCTCTGAATGACTCTCTGACTCTGAATGACTCTCTGACTGACTCTGAGTGACTCTGAATGACTCTCTGAGTGACTCTCTGACTGACTCTGAATGACTCTCTGAGGCCCCGTCCACACTACTGCGTTTTCGTTTAAAAACGGAGAATTAAAACGAATACGATCTCCGTCCACACCAGCGTTTTATCTGCGTATTAGAAACGATCTCCGTCCACATTAAAACGACTGAAAACGCAGATTACGTGACCATTCACCAACACTGGGCATGTGCGTGCCG
>NW_024121266.1:7754353-7814353 GCF_016745375.1 Pimephales promelas | reverse complement strand
ATAACATTCTGAACTAAAAACCACACACTAGTTACCACCTATAACAGCCTAGCAACTGCATAACGACGCCTTGGAAACCACCCAGAGCTCCCTAGCAAGCACATAGCAATGTGCTAGAACACACAAACAACTGCATAGCAACACCCTTGAAACCACCCAGAACACCCTAGCAACCACATAGCAACATGCCAAAAACACCCAGAACATCCGATCAGCCGTATTGCAATGTGATTAAAGACACTCTAGCAACTGTAGAACACATTATATCAACTGAACAGCAAGACCCTAGCAACCAT
The DNA here is from genome assembly GCF_016745375.1 of Pimephales promelas. Next base: position 7,814,057 of record NW_024121266.1, on the reverse strand, counting down.
AATAGTAGAACCATGATTTTAGACGCTTACAACCTTTTACAACTTAATGCTAACTATCCTCACCAACCTAGCAACGTGTTCAAAACACTCTAGTAACTGTAGAACACTTTATCCACAGTATGGCAACGCCCTAGCAACCATGATATAAGTACAATAACAACCACTCAAAATGACTTACCCACATCCCGGTAACAAACCAGAACAGCCTAGCAACCACATAGCAACGTGTGAAAAAACTCTAGGAATTGTATAACACATTACCCGTTGTATAGCAATGCCCTAGCAACCGTGATAGTAGTAGGCTTACAACCACTCACAACAACTTAATGGCCCCGCCATGGCAACAAGCCAGAGCAACCACATAGCAATGTGATAAAGACACTCTAGCAACTGTAGAACACATTATTCACTGTATAGCAACACCCTAGCAACCGTGGCAGAAGTACACTAAGAACCGCTCAACAAGACAGAGCACCCTAGCGACTGCATAACAATGTGTTAGACACTCTAGCAACTGTAGAACACATTATCCACTGTATAGCAACCGTGATAGAAGGACACTAACAACTTCTCAAGAAGCCAGAGCACCCTAGCGACCGCATAGCAACGCCCTAGAGACAATAACGACTGTGTGTTTTTAGATTGGCGACGAGGAGTCGCTCCTGCCCGCTAAACTGAGGGCGGGGCTTCTGACGAGTCTGTCCGCGCGCACACCCCACGCCAGTGAGTTCAGCCCCACTACGGTAATCACGCCCACTTCCTGTCAGACTCCCGCTCACTTCCTGCTGTCGTGTGTTCCGGCAGCCACAGACGAGCTGAACCGGCTGGTGTCCGAGGCCTTCCTGACCGTCTTCATCAAGACCGTGGGCCACTTCTCCGAACACATCAAGAGCCGCCGGTTCCAGAAGAAGAGCTTCCTGAAGGCCGTGGATCATCGAGCGCACCTGAGCTTCGTCAAACCCTTCATCCAGACGCAGATGTTCGACCTCTTCGTACAGGAGGAGGAAAAGCAGCCCAACCCGAACGGTGAGAGCTAATGCTTCCAGAACGCTAGTTTTATTTATTTTAAATTACATTTTTACATTAAATGTCCTCAACTAAGCAAGCCAATGGCAATAAAAGCGAAAAGTCGTGAACAAAACCAACCAGCAACGAGGAGAATCACAACTTTGATTTGATTTCAGACAAAGGGCTTCAGTGAGGGAAAGAACAACAATCCCATGAAGCATTGCAAACCGAATCATTAAACTAAAAACAATGGAGAAATATAAAACCGCTCATTTAAAAATGCTGACAATATATTTGAAGTATTTTGAGAGTAACTTGATTATGTTATTCGCAGTGCTTCATAGGAGTGGGCGGAGCTTTTGCATGTTTCGACTCTGATTGGTGGAATTTTCTGCACGGCATCATGGGTAACGTAGTTTTCCCCCATGAATTTAGTTATTACGACTTCGACAACAGCAAATACCATCAATGAACAACCTCGTCACTCGTTTACGTTTATAAGTTATTGTTAATAAAAATAACAAAATTTAACTGAGCGCTCTATTTCTCTGGGAACCAAATCGTAACATTCGTGAAACACTATTTAGGTCTTTATTTTTATAACCATGTTTGACACTAATGTTTATAACTAAAACACTAAATATAAAAAAATCACAATAAAACCAAACAGGATATACATAAAGAATTAGGGATGCACCGATATGAGAATTTCAATTTTCGAAAAAGCCGATATGTTGGACGATAAATCTAAATCAAATATTTGATATCATTTTTGAGAGCCTGATTACAAAAACAAGTCTCGTCGTTAAAATCCACGTCCCATACACACAATTATAATGACGTTCTCTTCTTATTATGATGTCATAGAGCCGATACGACAGACTGTACTTAAGTGATTTTAATCATATTTTCATATCAGCTTCATGTTGAACAGTCGCATCTGAAGAGTCTCAGCCGTGGGAAATATTACATTATTTATCGGCTTTAATATATCGGACAAATGTTCGTATCGGGCCGATAACGATAACATTAAACATGAACATATATAGACCGATACGGTGGCCGATATATCGTGCACTCCTAATGAAGCATTATGGGAAAGGGTCATGACCCTTGGAGCTTCTGTAGAGCTTCGGAGGGCTGAATACAGGCTCTGTTTACTTCTGGAAAGGTTAAAAAGCAAAGAGGGCAACCTTTGAAGACGGTGTGTGTGTGTGTGTGTGTAGGGTTCTTCCAGCAGAAGGTGTCGGAGCACCGCGAGAGGAAGAGGAGGGAGAGGATGAAGGGCCGCTGGGTGCGCGGCGTCGTGGTCTAAACACTTCTAATCAAAAATCAGACAATCGTTGGTGAATATTTAACACTGTTTATTATTATTTTATTTTTAATGTAATAAAATATAAAGTACATGTGCTGATCAGTGTGAGCGAGACTCATATTATACCTCATTCAAGTAGGAAATTATATTATACTATTATACAAACTGAAGCTTGTTTTAACATTGTGACATTATTTTCATGACATTAAACATATTTAAACTATTTAACTCGCATGTCTGGCTGTATTACTGTAGTCTTTTTTAAAATATTATCAATTATGGTTATTATTTATTAGTACTGGGAAACGATTAATCGCATCCAAAATAATTATTTATATAATTTTTTTATAATTTTATAAGTGTATAATTTTTTTGTATATAAATACACACACATATATATATATTATATGTAAATAACACATTTGTCTTAAATATATACAGTACATGCATATTTGTGTAATTATATATACAAAATAATAATACACAGCACACACACATATATTGTGTAAACACAAACTTTATTTTGGATGCCATTAATCATTGTATTAATAAAAAATAAAAAAAATTGAAATTCACATTTATGGAGTGTGAAATATGACCCAGTATTGTAGTTTTACAGTGAAGTACAGAATAGACTATAAAACATGATCCCAGCAGAAAATAAAGCGAGGAGTGTAAAACATGACGGTTGTACAGATGTTAGTGTGAGGTGTGTGTGTGTGATCAGATGCTGCCGGCGAGGAGCGGCGACGTCTCCGTCCGCGCGCGGGAAGAAGCGGGACGCTGATGATGCGAGTCGTAAAGATGGTTGCTCTGAAGTTGCGCCTCGGCTCGTAGATTGATCTTCTGCGGACACACACACACACACACACACACACACATGCGCGCGTCAGAGGCGTTCAGAAGGTGTGTGTCGTCAGATGTGAGGTGCCTTACCTTGAAGTCTCGTATGTAGGTGAGGAAGAAGCTGACGAAGGACAGCGCGAGAGACCACTCAGAGATGGTGCTGACGATGTGCGGCGTGTACCCCTGAAAACAACAAAAACACTTGTTATAAAACAGTCGTATCTTTGTTCAGGTGTGTCTATTTGTTGCGATCGCTAATGTTTTATGTGTTATGAGTGTTTATGGTTTGCAATAACAGTAAATGTGAATGATATACAAGTTTTTTATTATTATACCATATTGGGATCGAAATTAGGAATCGATAAGCAGAATAAGAATTGTTAAAACGTTAGCCAGCGCTAACGCTAACGAGAGTTGGACTCACGGGTTCTCCGGGCGTCCAGTGGAGCTTCTTGTTGACCTCGACTCCCGGTAAAGAGCTGTACATGATCACGGACGACACGAACACTGAGCGAATCAAGGAACCAACCACATTCAACACTAATCACTACACTTCCCAGCATGCAGCGGGTGAAGGATACTGCTGATGATGCTGGCTAGCGTCCAGCCGCCGATGCTCAGGCGCGTCCAGAACACGGCTTTGCTGTGGACGTGCGGCTGCATGAGGAACGACAGCAGCGTCTGGACGAACACGTAGAGCGCGCCCACGCCGAACGTCAGCACGGCGCCCACCAGGTGCATCGAGAACAGAGTGGTTTTCTGGGAACGACACGGTTAGCTGCGGCAATCTGTACATGGCCGTTCAGACCGAACACGGACATTTTTAATTTCCTTTCCATCACACTGCGAAGAAAACTGGCCAACCAATAAGATTTGTGCATTTGGACTCTTCTACTATGCGGCAGAACTACAGAAACGTAACATCAGAACATGAAAATGACGAAAATGAATTTCTGTGTTGGAACATTTTATTATTATTTTTAATTTAAGTTGGCCAACCAATCAAATTTGCGCATTTTTTTTTTCTGGAAGCAACTGACACGAATCGGACGTAAAAAAATCAGACATTTTCTTATTTTAATTTAAACGAACGTCAGCTAACGTGTCTGTTCAGACACAAACATTTGCATGTCATCAATGCGACAGACTGTCTGAGAAGAAAATTGGCCAACCAATCAAATTTGCACTATTTTTTCCGGAATCGGCTCTATCTGTATTGTTTGATAAACATAGTTTTTCGCATTGTTTATTGGTCTGAACATACGAATCGAATCGAATGCGTAAAATCAGACAGAATTATAATGCGAAATATTTTTGTGTTGGTGCGAATTGGCGATTATTTGGCGTGAAAATTATGAGTGATAAACATTTTAAATAATCAGACCAAATTTTAATTTCGAATTTTTACTTCTATAATTGAACATTGCGTTTGGTGTCGTCAATGTGACAGATTGACTGCGAAGAAAATTGGCCGACCAATTAAATTTGTGCCATGGCTCTTTCTGTGTTGTTTGATAAACACCTTAGCGGATAAAAAAAATCTGAATGGCTGTTTGAAAACATACAAATATGGTATTTGTATAAACACAAAAATTGAATGCGAAAAAATCTGACATAAATTTCATGCTAAACATTTTTGTGTTGGTGTTAACTGGAGAATATTTGTTGCGAATATTTTAATGCGGCTGTTAATGCGTCTATTCGATAAAACTGGCCAGCCAATAAGATTCATGCACTTGGACTATGTTGCTAAATCAGGGCGAATTTTAATTCGTGTTGGTCTGAACATCAAAGCACACACACACACACACACTGTACGTACCTGGAAGTTTGCGACGACGCACATGCCGAACGAGCTTCCGCAGCCCAGAGCGAGCCCGACCCGATTGAGGCAGTTCAGACGAGTGTCGGCATCATCCACTAGGGCCTGGAGCTGCTTATAGCGCACGTACATCGTAGCGACACCTGCAGGAGAACACGCAGCATTACATCCCTGAAGCACACACACACACACACACACACTCGTCAGCGTGAGCTCTTACGGGTCTCAGTACCTAAGAACGCCGACACATTGAGCATGAGTCCAAACACGCATCTCTCCGGCGCCACCGTCCCGGTGTCACTGCAAGCACAACACCAAACACACTCACAGGTCAAAGGTCACAGGCTGTGTATTGTATCTTAAACATAAAATAACCTGATCCGGGTTGATCAAGGCGTGCCACTGTTCTGATTTATCCCATGTTCGTTTTGCATCAAAATCCTGTCTATTCATTGTATGAGTTTGAAATATAACGTTCTGTGTTAATTTACCTAAATTAACAGAGTTTAAAATACAGGTTTGTGGCCCTCAATTTCTTTTTATTAATTAACCACTTGTAAACTTCAGTTCAGTGTTCTTTTTTCCATAAATATAGGATGCATATTAAATCTATTTTCATTGATTCGAATCGAATTTGGAATAGAATCAAAAGCTTGTGAATTTGAAACCGAATTTAGAATCGTAATCGAATCAACAGCTTGCGAATTGTAATCGAAAACCGAATTTAGAATCGAATCGAGAGCTTGCGAATCGAATTTAGAATTGAAATCGAATCAAGGGCTTGCAAATCCAATTTAGAATCAAAGAGCTTGCGAATCAAAATCAAATATCAAATCGAGAGCTTGCGAATCAAAATCAAATTTCGAATCGAATCGAGAGATGGCGAATCAAAATCAAATTTAGAATCGAATCAAGAGCTTGCGAATAGGAATCGAATCAACAGCTTGCGAATCGAAATCGAAAACCGAATTTAGAATCGAAAATCGAATCTAGAGCTTGCGAATAGGAATCGAATCAACAGCTTGCGAATCGAAATCGAAAACCGAATTTAGAATCGAAAATCGAATCGAGAGCTTGCGAATCGCAAATTGAATTTAGAATCATAATATAGGATGCATATTAAATCTATTTTCATTGTTTCGAATCGAATTTGGAATAGAATCGAAAGCTTGTGAATTTGAAACCGAATTTAGAATCATAATCGAATCAACAGCTTGCGAATCGTAATCAAACCGAATTTAGAATCGAATCAAGAGCTTGCGAATCGAATTTAGAATTGAAATCGAATCAAGAGCTTGCAAATCTAATTTAGAATCAAAGAGCTTGCGAAACAAAATCAAATATCGAATCGAGAGCTTGCGAATCAAAATCAAATTTAGAATCGAATCAAGAGCTTGCGAATAGGAATCGAATCAACAGCTTGCGAATCGAAAACCGAATTTAGAATCGAAAATCGAATCAATAGCTTGCGAAATAGGAATCGAATCAACAGCTTGCGAATCGAAAACGAAAACCGAATTTAGAATCGAAAATCGAATCGAGGCGAGGGCTTGCGAATCGCAAATTGAATTTAGAATCTAAATAAAAAATAAAATCAAATTGAGAGCTTGCGAATTGAAATTGAACTATAACATCTGCATGGATGCGCGGCCCATGCTCACCTGATGTAGGGCACCAGCGGGTCCACGTGTCTCAGGACGACGGCCGTGATGTAAGCGAAGATGAAGGTGGCGGAGGTCCAGATGACCAGTGCCACGGGCAGAACACACAAGCCCTCCTGAAACCACCACATGTTCCTGAAACACACACCTCGTATTATTAGAACGGGGCGGTTCCTCTTCTCGCTTCCGCAGAGAGCATCATGGGTATTCTGGGTGAGTTTCTGCTTTTCACTTCTACTGTGTGATGGCCCAAACTGTAACAATGGGTTTTTTTTAATAAAACACTCCACACACTAAAACTTGAGGGAAGTTCAAATTAAAGAAATGGTCAAAAATCACTAGTAGATGTTTGGATATACAGCATATATATATATATATATATATATATATATGTTTAGAATATATTCAACATTTAAAGTCAATCCAAAAAAAAAGTCCTAAGACTAGAACGAGTATTGTTCAAAATTAATGGATAGGCGAACTTTCATAAAGGTTTTGATCCACTTCAAATATTGACCACTGTGTGTGTGTGTGTGTAGCTGACATTTGATAATGGCAACCCCGCATGGAATATGAATATTTTAATCAATCAGTACCATGGAATTTGAATTGTTAGGTTATTTCATGTTAAGGGTGCTTAAATTCTACAATTAAAAATATATATTTTAATTTACTAATCATTCAAATGTTTCACTACAGATTTCTTTGGTTTCACTTTCTATTACAGATAAATCAAGTGACGTGTTCTGGCTACTGTATTAATACTAATGTCTCATTCAAATCGGTCTGAAGTTTAAAACAAAATCTGATTTAAATGTCATAATTATGATTTGATACGATGATGAACCGTTAGAGAGGAACAGCTTTACCTGTCAATCAAACAGCTAGATGATCATCTCTCAGTGTGAACAAAGGCATTTTAAATCCCCCATGAAAGGCTTTATATCTTGTTAATGGTTATATTTCATTCTTTAATATTTAAAAAAGTCCTCTTTATTCGTTTAATGCTCAGAATTCACTGTTTATTGTGTTCCTGTTTTTCTTCCGTGAGTCGTTCCGCGCATTTCCGATCAAACTCACGAGACTCGCGGAGAACCCGGATGTGGAACATTTTGGGTCGCCAGCGCGGGAAAACTCCTCCTCAACACAACAATAATGCGATTTGAGGTAAATTTTACGTTCAACATTTAGGATAATGTAATAGTTTCAGTAATTTATCGGCATATATTGTAAAATATATAGAGGGAAAAGACAGAGACATATTATTTTACAGACATAAACGACAGCGGTATTATTTACATGGAAGACCATTTCAGCCACACTTTTTTAATCATAATTATGACACGACGACAAGAAAAGTAAGTTAGTAACTAAAGTCATAATAATCTGGATTTACCATCTCATTAATCACTCTTGTTACATTCATGCTAAATATAAACAGTTCATATACATTTTCTCAAAAGATTCCAGCTGTATTTTTGCACATTTTTAGCTTTATAGCTATACTATTACATCTTAATTAGGCTTTGGGTAAATTAACTTTTGCTGAAGTACTTAAAAACAAAACAAACAAACAAAAAACACCAGGTATCATAAATATAGCAATCTTTATTTTACAGGAGCGTTTATTCAAAAATCAGAGCAATGTTACAATCAAATCAACAGTTAGTCAGAAACAGGCGATTTACATAACTAATAACACTGAGTATGTCTTCAGAGAAACAAACAAACAGAAATAACATTGGACGTTTCCATCTGCAAGATTTAATGAGAGCTTAAATCTGTTGTCCCGTTTAAAGTGAAAGGATTTGGCAACAAGCGACAGAATCAAAGCTTATGAATAAGTGTGAAGAAAGTATCATACTGCAAGAGATGAATCCAGAAACGCAAACATATTTAATCCCTTACTGGAACTGTAAGAATCAACGATATCAGCAGCAGGCGCTCGTAACTAAATCAATTCCTCAAATATTAGACTTTAATCATCTGCAAATAAAAGATCATTCATTTGAACATTAATAACATCAATTGCACAAACTCAGGACATCTCACAAAAGTAATTTCAACTTTTGTTTTCGGGGTGGCAGCATCGAGCTGTTTCTACAAACTACGATTTATTATTTATTTTTATTCATATTATTCGCCTGAGAGGGACATTTAGAAATAAAGATTTGAGGAAAACAACCAGATCAACATGCAAAGTTCAAAACTTTTCCAATTCATAATATTTAAGGCAACTGTTATGTGAAACATTCAAAAGTAAAAACCAACGAGTGATTAACAGATCGATTAATTTTCGGACACGACTTTGGGTTTATACATCTTCAGCAATGAACGTTAGTGATGAATTATCATACAAACCAACGTCTTGAATATTAACATCTTCAACATTCAATCTCAGATTAAATAATTTAACGGCAAGGGTCAAAATCAAGCTCATTATTCAGGAGGCTGACGACGCAAGTGCATTCAAATGTCTTCATAAAGCAGAATGAAGCAAAGTAAAACGGGGTGAATCTCACGCTTTCTGTCCGGGTCAGAGTTTTACCGAGTTTTAGCCCCTAAATCAAAAGAATTAAATACGAAGTTAGATTTTGATTTAAGAAAAAAGGTGTATATTACCATTTTTTTCCATAATTTACACTTGTACTGTGAAAAAAATGGTACATTTTATTTAAATTGTAAATTTTTCAAGTACACATAATAGCAGTATGTATTGTACTCAATTTAATCCATACTGACTGTGATATAAAATTTTAAAAAAAAGTATTTTTTTTCTCCTTGTATTACTGTATTACAGTAATGGGAATTCATTTATATAAGGAAAATGTAATTCGCAACTTTTCCAATGCTCTTAACAATATAATTTCTTCCGTCTTTCTTTTAATGTGAGGGTGAAACACTGAAACCTTGGCTGTGCGATTCACCCAGCAGGCACAGCATTTGTGAAATCTCTCATTCGGGGCCGAAATCTGAACAAAACATCTTTCAGAGAAACACCTAAACGGAGCGACGTCCTCCTGCAACGGTTCCTGGAGCGTAGAGGTGCAAAAACACAAAATACAGTCATAAACAATGAGAGCGAATCATCATCATCATTATTATTATTATTATTATTAGCAGCGATGAAATCATTATTGATCTAATCCAATTTAAACGCAGCGTTAAAACGTTAATACAGACCCAGACGAGACGGCACCGATGCATCATGGGTAATCCGAACGTTTCATCTTCTTAAAATAATAATCTAAAGAAAAGTGACTTGGTGAAGTTCGTTCATTCATTTATTTGTTCGTTCGTTCACTGGCGATGAAGAGCTGCATTATTCTAAGTGCAGAATGTTTTAAATACGTCTCAGACGAGAAACAGTAGCAGGATGAAAGTGCATGAGGGAGGTCAGAGGTCACTCGGCTTGATTTTGAAGACGCAGATGCGCAGGTGAGACGCGATCTCGTTGCAGACGCTCACGCAGTAGCGCACCAGATCGAAGAGAGAGAGAATCTGATGGACACACACAGTAAAGAGAGATTACCAGACATGACGAGCAGTGTCGAGGGTAACTCAGTACAAGTAACTTGAGTTGTAATCAGATTACTTTTTCAAGTAACTAGTAATGTAACGCGTTACTTTTTCAATTTACAATAAAATATCTAAGTTACTTTTTCAAGTAAGTAACCAGTGTTGGGTGTAACTCGGTACAAGTAACTTGAGTTATGTAATCAGATTACTTTTTCAAGTAACTAGTAATGTAACGCATTACTTTTTCAATTTACAATAAAATATCTAAGTTACTTTTTCAAGTAAATAACCAGTGTTGGGTGTAACTCAGTACAAGTAACTTGAGTTATGTAATCAGATTACTTTTTCAAGTAACTAGTAATGTAACACATTACTTTTTCAATTTACAATAAAATATCTAAGTTACTTTTTCAAGTAAATAACCAGTGTTGGGTGTAACTCGGTACAAGTAACTTGAGTTATGTAATCAGATTACTTTTTCAAGTAATTAGTAATGTAACGCATTACTTTTTCAATTTACAATAAAATATCTAAGTTACTTTTTCAAGTAAGTAACCAGTGTTGGGTGTAACTCGGTACAAGTAACTTGAGTTATGTAATCAGATTACTTTTTCAAGTAACTAGTAATGTAACGCATTACTTTTTCAATTTACAATAAAATATCTAAGTTACTTTTTCAAGTAAGTAACCAGTGTTGGGTGTAACTCGGTACAAGCAACTTGAGGTATGTAATAATCAGATTACTTTTTCAACTAACAAGTAACATTAATTTTTCAATTTGCATCAAAATATCTTAGTTACTTAGTTAATAGTTACTTTTCCTCACTCACCTTTTCTCACTTGCACCAAAACATTCAGTATTCCTCAAAACGCAATTTTAGAATTTTACGCAAAACTTTTATAACTATATTAAATTACAATTTTAATTAAATAGACTTTATGTATTTAATCTCAATTAATTACTTAAGATTAGTTTTCGAATAAATAAGAGTGTTGAACTTCCTTCTCTTGTATCCTATTGTTCTTTAATCCAGAATAACAACAGCTGAAAGGTTTGTCTGAGCAGCGCCCTCTACTGTACTCGACTGTAAAGTGGTAAATATGCACTTCCTTTTTCATGCATTTCACTTTTGGTGTGAAAGGGCCTTATAGGGATATTCCACTTTTTTGGGGGGGAAATAGGCTCATTTTACCACTCCCCCAGAATTAAACAGTTGGGTTTTACCGTTTTCGAATCCATTCAGCCGATTTTCTGATATTTAGAGGAACATCAGTAACCAGACAGTTTCTGGTCTCATTGACTTCCGTAGTTGGAAAAAAATATACTGTGGAAGTCAATGAGACCAGAAACTGTCTGGTTACTGATGTTCCTCTAAATATCAGAAAATCGGCTGAATGGATTCGAAAACGGTAAAACCCAACTGTTTAACTCTGGGGGAGTTGCAAAATGAGCCTATTTCCAAAAAAAAAAAAAAAAGTGGAGTATCCCTTTAACATTTGTCAAAAATATAACTGTTTTGTTGCTATTAAAAAACAAACATTAAATTAATTTAAAAAAGAAACGCTAAAGTAATACAACACATTACTTTTAATAAAAAAGTAACTAATTAACGCAATTAGTTACTTCCTTTGGGAGTAACGCAATATTTGAATGCATTACTTGTAAGTTTCCCCAACACTGTTTGTGACGAGTTTGAGACCATGTGACCTTACCAGAGAAATCCACAACACCAGATACTCGTCGATGAAGCTGTTGAAGTACTGATCGAGAAACAACAGGCCGGGGCCCAGGAACACCACGTCGTGAAGATGCATCTCACTCTTGGTCATGTGAGCCACCTGAGGTTAAAGTTCAGTACGACAGAAGATGAAGAAACGCCACTCAGGTATTGGTGTGCTTACATTTGCAGAAGCAGAGTATATACTGGAATCATGGAGTTCAATTTAATACATTTTAAGACCTCATCGCCACTTCAAATTTTAACCGGTTACATCGGCGACACTTTAACTTACATTTACTATATATTGATTGTAATTTACCACAACTATTATGTTTTTCTAAATTGATTTATATACTTTTAAAATAAATAAATATAAATATTGGATAAAGCCAGACACAAAATTCGTGTTTGATTTAGTTGACATATTAGAGTTGAAGGTTTTTACAGAAGGGATTTTGGATTTCTCTTTTCATCGCTACATAAAGCAGAAAAAAAAGTGTCAAAAGTGAAATTTAATGTTTCGTTAATTTAGTGTTTTTAAAAACGTTGTAAAATTTCAAGCCAAATATATATGAACAAACCCCTCAGTAAAATTCATCAGAATATAGTTATGAATAAAACTGTAAGTTTTGGTGTGTGTAAGTGCTCCTGAAGTGGAGAACAAATCTCATTTGGAGAAAACGGCAGTTAAATATACAGATATAGTCCAATAAAATAAACACTTAAAAGTGTTTTACATGATTTCATTACACTAGTCTGTGAAAAGCCAAATAGCCCAAAATCTCAAAATTGACTAGTGCATGAAAAACTATATACACACATACATATTAGCCACATGCATATTTAAGTTTTTTAAATAATTGATTATAAATACAAATTTAAATACATAATGTATATCATTTACATTATGAATTTTTATTAAGAAATGAACTACATTAAAAATTACTAATTACTGTATACAAATATAACATGACAAAGTATTTATTAAATCAATATTTTAAATACATATATATATAATATGTATTAAAACTATATATTATTATCAGATTAATGTGCATTATTTTAAATATTTATATATATATATATATATCGGTCTTTCACTCACCACTAGTTTATTGGTGATTTTGGCCGATACGAAGCCGAAGGCGAGAATATACACACACGGGTGTTTCTCGAAGAGCAGGACGGATGATTTTTTATAAATCATCATAGCGAGGATGATAACTGAGCCGATGTGCAGGACGGGAGACAAAACACTCGTACCCTAAAACACACACACACACCGATGAAGTGAAAATACATGTCATATAATAATGCAGGTCAGAAATATTGTGTATATAGCAGGGGTGTCACAATATATTCCAATACAAAAATGCAACGATATGTGACAATATATACTGTGGACAGACTACTATATTATATATAATGCTGATTATAATGTATAATAATGCAATATTTGTGGGTTCTGATAATGCCAGATGTCTGATGTTACCAGTAAAAAGTGGCCAACATTATTTATATATATCTAGTCAGTGACCGAGATCAAGTATTTGTATTTTCAGCTTCAGAATAATTAATATTTAATTGTCCTGTTCATTGGGTTCCAGCACAAGGCTATTAATTTAAACCCACAATGTAATATCAAATTTAGCATTTTAATCAACAGTACATGTTTTTGTTCATCTTTTCTCAGTAATATCGTGAGTTCAGTATGGTGACATGAGTGTTTATAATATAATATAGGTACATACCGCTATGGTGGAGCCGTTTTTCCCCACGCCGCCGGTAAATATGACTCGGAAGTAATTGGTACACGTGAAAACGGCGCCGATAAACGTGCAGAGTGGAGGAATCATCTTCATTTGGATGTTAATGACGGGAATCTGTTGAATGAGAAACAGTTCAGTTCAAAAAGCTTAAATATATCATACAATAATATACATCATTATTATATAATACCTTATTTCAAAGATTTATTTATACAGTTTTTAATGTATAATTTACATTAATATATTCTTTTATAATAGAATTTACACATTTTATATAGAATTTATGTATAGACATTATACTTTACATTGTTATTTATTATTAATATATTATAATATTAAATATATAATGTATGTACATAAATTTGAATTTACATTGTTATTTCTTAATATACAACATTATAATACGAAATACATGCACATACATTTATATATTAATTAAAAACATGTACTTAAATTATAAATTTGCATTATTTATAATATTATGTACATACATTATTATTTACATATTGTAATTCATTAGTATACTAAATTATAATAAAAAAATATAGTTTTTGTATTTTTTTATATTATATGATTAATATTAATTTATAAAAAAATTGTACTTAAATTATAATACATTCGCATTACGTAATTTGTTATTTTATAATATATATAAAATATATAGAATTTGTAAATACATTATAATTTAAATTACACACTGTATTCTGTATTACACACTGTAACACACAAAAGATTCAATAAATGAAACTTTATCTATTTACTATTTAAATACATTATAAAATATAATGCAAATATATTATTATTATGAATATACCACATTATTGAAAAGACAAAGATATGACAATAACGTAAAGGTATTTATGGTCTACGAGAGTGATCAGATGAATCAACAGTTGTTATTTGTGGTTAGCACACACACACATGTTATATTATGTTATAAACAGATTGAGCGTGTGCGTGAATTACCCGAGACTGCCAGAAAGCCGATCCGCCAACAGCAGCCAGTACATACATGAGAATTATGAAGATCTGCACTTCTGTAACATCAATGCTGAGCGCAGAAGAGAGCCGTGTTAGAACACACACACACACACACACACACACTCGCTTATCACAGATATATGATCTGAACTGGAATCACTGGTCTGAAAGCGTGAGGTTCATTAGTGTTTCAGGAAGCTGATTGATTGGTGCATTGCTCGCGTTTGATTGGCCGTTCGGCGCTGGATTTTACCGTTTCGTTCCAAAACGTGGGCCCAACCGTAGCCGTAAACATCTGCAACAACACTAGACAGATCTGCAGTTCTGTGACATCAAATCTGCCCACGGGACAGTGACAAAACACACACACACACCCTTAAAGCAACACACCCCAGCTCTATACCAGACTAAACTAATCAACAGCTGATAGAGAACATTACGAATCACACACAAGTTTTCTGAAATGTTCTGTTTAGATATGCAAACATTATCAAATTAAATATGGATACATTTGCATAATATAAATTTGAACATTGGATAAAGGCAGCCTCATTATTCTTGTTTGGTTTTGTTGATAAGTTAGAATTAAAGGTTTTTACTCTTATCATCGCTCAGAAAATACTGTCAAAAAAAAAAAATTATTAAAAATGTTGCAAAATTTCAAGCCAAATATATATGAACAAACCCCTCAGTAAAATTCATCAGAATATAGATGGGAATAAAACTGTAAGTTTTGGTGTGTGTAAGTGCTCCTGAAGTGGAGAATAAATCTCATTTGGAGAAAACGGCAGTTAAATAGTGTCTTGCCTTAACGAAAGGTAAGCTAAAAAGGTTCATTTCTTTTAATTAAATATATCCTGATTTTTATCAAAGCTACTAAAGTTCTCTGTCTTTTGTTCATGACCCCAGTTATTGCGATATGCATACCCTGATATATACAGTACATCTGTGATATTTCGATATATTCTGCAGATTATTCTACATAAAATGTACGGTAATTTTGCCCGTATGGATCTGCATGGAAGGCCGTCGTACTCACATGCCGAAGCGCAGCGTGCCGGAGACGTAGGTCTGCCAGTGCGCGCAATAAAACATGAACATGCCGGAGAAACAGCAGAAGAACATCCAGTCGGGGTGAGAGCCCAGCTGAACCGCTATACTGGTGCCCAACACCACAAACACTGCGGTAACACACACACACGACACGTTAAATATTTACAATTCATATATAGAAATGTACATACATTATTTATAATATACATTATTCATTTTTTAAATATATAATTTAATTAGAAATGACTAATAATGCAAATTATTTATTTCATATTTATATTATTTACTATTTAAGTATTTAAAAATATGTATTTGATATGTATCAAATGAAAGCGCATTATTTTAAATATTTAAATCATTAGTATAATTTATTATATTTATATACAAATGTACATACATTATGTACATCATTTTGAAAATATTATTTAAATAAAACATTACTAATTATGCAAGTATACCATTACATTAAAGTTTTATTCAATAATTATATTATATAAAAATATATACTAATTATCAATATAATTCATATTATTATACATATTATAATTATTTGCAATGATCTATTATCTAAAGTGTGCGCCGGTCACCTGTGGAGAGCGAGTCGCAGCCGTGGTCGAACAGCTCCCCCAGTGGTGAACTGCTGTTGGTGCGTCTGGCCTGTTTCCCGTCGATGGCGTCCAGCGACTGATAGACGAACAGGCCCACGGCACACAGGAGGTACGCCCAGAGAGGAGCCTGAACACGTGCCATTAAAGGGACAGTACACCCAAAAGTGAAAATAAGCCCATGATTAGGGTTGGGTATCGTTTGAATTTGAACGATTCTGATTCCGATTCCGATTGCTTGTTTCGATTCCGGTTCCTAACGATTCTCGATTTCGATTCTTTTAAGAGGCAGGGTCAAAAAAGTTTAGCTAACCTTGCTAACCAACGGTCTTTCTGAAGGAAATACTCCTTCTGTCACAAATACTTGTCACAAATTTTGCATTTTGCCGAGATTTCGTTAATTTTTAGAAAAGTGAAGCCACACTTTGGACCGCCGACGTAAGCTACTAATGTTCGACTCGCGCAGCTATGCCAACACTTCCGGTAGACGCTTCTTCGTTGGTGTTGTTCAGTGGTTTCTTCTTCCGCTCGGCGGACTGTGAATATCGAAACTAGGAATTGAAATTTTAACTTTTAAACGATTCCGGGAAAAACGAAAAGTTAGTCTCGGTTCCAATCGATACTCGATTCTCGATACCCAACCCTAGCCATGATTGTTTCCCCCTAAAGACATCCTAGCTGTGTATGACACTCTTCTCTCAGACGAACACGAGTTATATTACAAAATGTCCTGGCTCTTCCAAGCTTTATAATGGCAGTGAATTAAAAGTGCACCCATTCATCATAAAAGTGTGTGTGGATACCTGTTCGGTTGCAGTCGGGCAGTAATACACCAGCACCAGTGTTGTGAAGATGTTGGTCGCCAGGCCGACGATGGTGATGAGGTTGGGCGCGATCCAGGGTGGCATTCTGCCGACGAGCCACTCCCAGTAGCGTTGCATTATGGGTTCGAGTAGCGAGCGTCCCGAACTGCTGTAGCGATGCTCCTCTAAACGCTTCAGCTGGTGGCGTGACAGAACCGGCGCCGGCAGCTCGACCAGTCGCCGCAGGGCGCTAGGAGCGAACCAGCACGACGAATCCATGCCATGTCGCCGCTCGCGGCTACTGGCCCCGCCCCGCCCGCTCATCACTCTCAGCCAATCACAGCCTGAGCCTGACTCCGCCCACTACACGCCTGCAGAGCCACAGCAGGATGGCTAGGCACCTTCAAACAGATACGTTAATTTAATAATGAAAACTACAAGAAATCGGAAATGCTGGCATTATCAGTTGTGCGCAGCGTGTCAGTGAAGCGCGGCTCACTCTGACAGCACTGCGAGTTTGAGTCGCTTATAACAAACCTCTTTCCAAACATGAGACGAATTTATGAACCTCTTTTCCAACAAAAGACAACATTTAATAACACGCTTTTACCCCAAACTCACTTCATAACGAGAGCGCTTCTCACACAGAATAAGGCAGTCGCGTGTTTATTAGTCATGTTTCAGCCAAGCGTTTCAATCTTCTGTTTATTCAGATAATGATGTGTGTCGTCATCGTATTCCTGCAGGGCGTGTGTGTGTGTGTGTGACGCCCTCAGGTGTTCAGATGGAGTATTTACAATAAATCAGCCGCTGCACTGACAAGCTGCGCATAAGTCTTTGCCAAATGGCGTGTGGTTTCATTGCGATTAATCGTGCAGCGCTACTGAAAACACCATCACAGAATTTTATCAAAAATGCAAATCATGTCACCTGTTCACCAATCGTGAGTTGGTAGACGCCAACAGGCCACGCCCCCAAACAAAAGCCTCTGGAGCGCACGTCACGCCGCCAACCGCGATCCTGACCCTCACTGCAACGAAACACACCGGGAACACTTGCTAAATGTTCAGGATAATAGTGTAAACAGTCGCGTATGGAAACTAGTATAGAAAAGCCAGATATGGTGATGTGAATTTTTTTCCTCAAAATTGTAAGATATAAAATCTGAGATATAAACTCGCAATTCTGAGGAGAATTTTTTTTTTCAGAAACTGTTGCAGAAACAAGCTTTCATACTTAAAAAACTCTTAAGAAAGGCCTAACGTTACGCTATTTTTAAGAGTTTATTAAGGTAAGTTCTTTTGTAAATCGGAGTAAAATTACAGACAAATCCATATACACACACTTCCCAGACCTAACTGCACACACACACATTTCACTCATAGGTTGACTACAACATAAACAAGTGAAACACATTTGATCATTCTGCAGAATCATGTATTCTTCTGAAGTTCTACTCATTTGGAATATGTTTTTTTTTTCCTCAGTACTTTGGTATTACGATCTGGAACTTTATAAAGAGTTGTCATGCTACTAAAAACGGAATAATATGTTAATTAAGATCATTATTATGTAACAGTGAAGGAGTAATCTGTCTGGCTCAATGATACCGGGATTAACGGGTCAAATCGAGGCTATATCTCAGTGTCACCGACCGGGGGTCTCGGGTCCGGTGTAGCAGAGGTTCAGGGTTCGAGTCCTGGTCCAGTTCGATGTCTATCCGATCGCAAAACTCACCCAGTAACTTCAGATGAACGCTAGATTCGGAGAAATGCACGATCTATCCGTTCGGCCCGATGGGATCCTGATGTTTCGAGTCTGGTGTCGGTTCTGCCGGTCCCGGTCCGGTTAGCGCAAACTGCTAGACCAACAACACCGGTCACTTCCGGTGCAGGTCCACAAGATGCGTCAAGGGTGTCGTAGATGCGAGGAACTGCGCAGGCGCAGAGGTGATTCTAGAAAGTCGTAGATGCGCTGATAGCGCGCAGGACGAGCACTGAAGAAGAATCAAAGGTTTGTATTTTGTATTTTTATTGCATTTTAATAACAACAAAACATAATTTACATACAGGATTACATAAAACCATACATTTAAGGGGTAAATAAAGCGAAAAAGAAATAAAGAGCATTTTACACAAACATTTGTACTTATTAAAAGTTTATTTTTTTATAACTATATTTTAATATCATGTTAAATTGTTCACAATTTGGCAGTTTTTCATTCCATTTAACTTTATGAATATAGTAGCCTAACGGCAAACTATTTAACTTGCCAGATGTAAGCAAATTTTTTTGCATTTCAATTATGAAATGAGTTTTTCATGAAAATGTACACATTGGAATCTCTATTTATGATTTGTTGATGACTTTGTTTTGATTGGTTTCAAAATGTATTGATCTGTAATATATTATAGTATATAATTATAGTTTTTGATTATTGTACTACAGTTTAATGACAAAAACAAACAAATACGTAAATAAATACATTTAATAATAAAAATTCTTTATATTTGCTACGTTTTTATAGTTAAATTTTCATACATTTCAGATATAAAAATAGATCAAATGTATAAAGTATTTTTAGAGTGCGAAAAAAAAGTTTTTGAAAAGTCTCTTATCTAATCTCTCTCTCTCAGTTGCCAAAGTATTTCTATTTTCTATTTTTTTCAGTGATAATGTGATTAATCATCACGATCACATAGGCTACATTTATAAAAAGTAAGAAGAATAATCAATCAACATTTTAGAATTGTGTGTGTGCGTGTGTGTGTGTGTGTGAGAGAGAGAGAGAGTCTGCGTATCTCTCTCTCTCTCTCTTTCTTTAGGGGTGGAGCGTCATTTCATTTCTTCTCATCTCTTTCTGGCGAACTCGTCATCACATCAGTCTGGCAAACACAGAAGAGTTGCATGTTTATATGGTTTATTGTCACTGGATGAAGTTCCGTCCAGTTGAACACACACGTATTTCTGCGTACCGTTTTTAGTTGCGCGTGTCTATAAAAACTCGTACATTTGTCCAGTTTTTTCCCCCGTTTTTTTCTTTTTTGGGGGAGTCGCTTCATGTCTGTTTGCCAAGAGACAACGTGTCGAGGGAAATATCGTCCTTCAACAGCCAAAGCAAAACTCTGAGCAACTTTATATCAGGTTGGTGCCGCTTTTCAGAGTTTTTTTTTCGTTTTAAACGTTGAGTTTAGCGTGTTCGGTGGAACGCTCGCCGCTGACGTCACGAGCGTGGCCCCGCCCCCTGATCCCTCATTCCATAATTATATGTTCTGAACTTCTGCAAGTCTGACATTATAAAACACATGCATGTTTCCACATTTCACTTTATTTATGCGCACTTTCTTATGTGGTAGAAGCAGTTTGGTTTGTCCACAGCCATTTTGTTTTAAAATGTAAATGTTGTTGTCTGTCATTTACAGAGCTATTACGTTCAAAGTAAAATTACATTAATATTTTTGCATGCTGGTTAAATAATAATTGGTTAAATAATTATAATAATAGCATTATTGTTCCTGAAACTGAGTCTGAATTTCCTCTTGAGCGTTTGTGCTTTAGACCACAGACTGTCTGAACAACTTCTGCCAAATGTTTTTATGGTCACATTTGTTCTTTTCCACTGTCTGTCTCACTTACACAGAGCCACAGACAGGCTGAACTGAAGAAATTATTCCGTAAACGTAAAGAATCGCTGATATTGTAAGAGTGGCCTATAGGTGTTGTGTTCTTGCTTGTATACTCAGTGTGATGTGTCTGCAGCGCTGGTGTTTGTTGTGTTTGTTCCAGCTCATGTAAATCATGTTGTGTTTGTAAACGCCTGCAGATCTACATCCCAGCCGGTTCCAGAACAGCAGTCGTAACCATGGCGACCCGAGGCCACGCCTCCAGCTCGTTAATGAGCAACCACACCAAGGAGCGGGTGACCATGGCCAAGGTCACTCTGGAGAACTTCTACAGCAACCTCATATCCCAACACGAGGAGCGCGAAATGAGGTATAAACACACAGAAACGTCATGATGAAGAGTTTCATAAGGAACTTCTGATTCTCAACGACACTCAAATCACACTTAAAACTATGGTATTATAGAGCCGAGCCTCCAAAACTCGGATCTGAAGAACCTACACTCAAACCTGCACTTATTCACACATTTCTCACATTATCACAGT
Organism: Pimephales promelas; assembly: GCF_016745375.1. The sequence goes on along the minus strand of NW_024121266.1, from coordinate 7,792,786 downwards.
CTCTTCGCAATAGTTTATGAAAATGGTGATAAATATGAGCAGAACGGAGGTGATATTTGACTGGTTTTGTCCGTCCTTAGCATCAGTCGTGTTGTGCTCCGCCAGTCGAGCGTGACGCTACATCAGTCCTCTGTGGTGAAACACTTCCTGTGTTGCTCATTTACAGAGCTTTATAACATTAACAGTTCCTTGCTAAAGTCGACACGAAACGCATATCTGAGCGCATATCGTTAACCAAAACCATTAAAATCATTTTTTGTTCATTGAAATAAAGGCAAAATATATATTAGATGAAAAACATAAAGGTGATGTCGAGTGTGATCTGTTGTACACAACACATTTTGAGAACTATAGTATAGCATACCGCAGAAATATTATGAGAAGTGGGATGATTTGGGTCTTGCGTCTCATAATCTAGAACGTTCTGTTGACAGGCAGCAGAAACTGGAGAAGGTGATGGATGAGGAAGGGCTGCCTGATGAAGAGGTAACAAACACAAACACGTTCACACCAAGAACACTAACGATAAACATAACGATAAATATATTAGCGTTCACACCAGCGGACTATAACTATATTAGTGTTCACACCAGCGGACGATAACTATAACGATAACTATATTAGTGTTCACACCAGCGGACGATAACTATAACGATAACTATATTAGTGTTCACACCAGTGGACGATAACTATAACGATAGCTATATTAGTGTTCACACCAGCGGACGATAACTATAACGATAACTATATTAGTGTTCACACCAGCGGACGATAACTATAACGGTAACTATATTAGTGTTCACACCAGCGGACGATAACTATAACGATAACTATATTAGTGTTCACACCAGCGGACGATAACTATAACGATAACTATATTAGTGTTCACACCAGCGGACGATAACTATAACGATAACTATATTAGTGTTCACACCAGCGGACGATAACTATAACGATAACTATATTAGTGTTCACACCAGCGGACGATAACTATAACGATAACTATATTAGTGTTCACACCAGCGGACGATAACTATAACGATAACTATATTAGTGTTCACACCAGCGGACGATAACTATATTAGTGTTCACACCAGCGGACGATAACTATAACGATAACTATTAGCGTTCACACCAGCGGACGATAACTATAACGATAACTATATTAGTGTTCACACCAGCGGACGATAACTATAACGATAACTATATTAGTGTTCACACCAGCGGACGATAACTATAACGATAACTATATTAGTGTTCACACCAGCGGACGATAACTATAACGATAACTATATTAGTGTTCACACCAGCGGACGATAACTATAACGATAACTATATTAGTGTTCACACCAGCGGACGATAACTATAACGATAACTATATTAGTGTTCACACCAGCCGACGATAACTATAACGATAACTATATTAGTGTTCACACCAGCGGACGATAACTATAACGATAACTATTAGTGTTCACACCAGCGGACGATAACTATAACGATAACTATATTAGTGTTCACACCAGCGGACGATAACTATAACGATAACTATATTAGTGTTCACACCAGCAGACGATAACTATAACGATAACTATATTAGTGTTCACACCAGCGGACGATAACTATAACGATAACTATATTAGTGTTCACACCAGCGGACGATAACTATAACGATAACTATATTAGTGTTCACACCGGTGGACGATAACTATAACGATAACTATATTAGTGTTCACGCCAGCCGACGATAACTATAACGATAACTATATTAGTGTTCACACCAGCGGACGATAACTATAACGATAACTATATTAGTGTTCACACAAGCGGACGATAACTATAACGATAACTATATTAGTGTCCACACCAGCGGACGATAACTATAACGATAACTATATTAGTGTCCACACCAGCGGACGATAACTATAACGATAACTATATTAGTGTCCACACCAGCGGACGATAACTATAACGATAACTATCTATATAACTAACTATAACGATAACTATAACGATAACTAACTATATTAGTGTTCACACCAGCGGACGATAACTATAACGATAACTATATTAGTGTTCACACCAGCGGACGATAACTATAACGATAACTATATTAGTGTTCACACCAGCGGACGATAACTATAACGATAACTATATTAGTGTTCACACCAGCGGACGATAACTATAACGATAACTATATTAGTGTCCACACCGGTGGACGATAACTATAACGATAACTATATTAGTGTCCACACCAGCGGACGATAACTATAACGATAACTATATTAGTGTTCACACCAGCGGACGATAACTATAACGATAACTATATTAGTGTCCACACCAGCGGACGATAACTATAACGATAACTATATTAGTGTTCACACCAGCGGACGATAACTATAACGATAACTATATTAGTGTTCACACCAGCGGACGATAACTATAACGATAACTATATTAGTGTTCACACCAGCGGACGATAACTATAACGATAACTATATTAGCGTTCACACCAGCGGACGATAACTATAACGATAACTATATTGGTGTTCACACCAGCGGACGATAACTATAACGATAACTATATTAGTGTCCACACCAGCGGACGATAACTATAACGATAACTATATTAGCATTCACACCAATGTCTAATCTGGGTGTGTGACTAATATCGTTCTTGGTGTGAATGGGACTTTACACACATTTGATTATATTAATATTCGCAAATGCTCGTGTTGCGTTCCAGAAGCGTGTGCGGCGTTCCCAACATGCTCGTAAAGAGACCGAGTTCCTCCGTCTGAAGAGAACCAGACTGGGTCTGGACGACTTTGAGTCTCTGAAGGTGATTGGACGAGGAGCCTTTGGAGAGGTGATTATGATAATGAGTGCAAACGACAAACTTAGAAAAGTTTGTGTGTGTGTGTGTGTGTGTGTTATACACTTTTCAAATGTGTTTCTGACGTCCACAGGTGCGTCTAGTTCAGAAGAAAGACACAGGTCACGTTTACGCAATGAAGATCCTTCGCAAAGCCGACATGCTGCAGAAAGAGCAGGTGACGCCTTATGAACTTTTTATTAAAAACAGGTTATTTTAATTCTAGAATTTTATTTTGTCTATTTTTATTTTTTATTACTTTATTTGGTTATTATATGTTTTTTGTCATTGTTATTTTTTACATTTTTTTTATTTCTTTTTTACTTTATTTAGTTTTTTTATATTTTTTGTCACTTTTTATTTAATTTTTTATAACGTAAAAAAAAATTATTATTTTTTTTTTCATTTGTTATTATTTAAAAAAAATATTATTTTTTAAATTGAATGTAATTTAATTATTTCAATTCAATTTCATTTCATTTTCTGTCCCAGGTGGGTCACATCCGGGCGGAGCGGGACATCTTGGTCCAGGCAGACAGTCTGTGGGTGGTGAAAATGTTCTACAGTTTTCAGGATAAACTGAATCTTTACTTACTCATGGAGTTCCTGCCTGGAGGTGTGTGTAATGATGAACTTATTAGTTTTGTACTTTCACATGTGTCTTCATGTTTAGTCCACTTCATTTTCCAAATCAGCTGCACATTTTTGTTTAGACTTTTCTTCAGGACCTTTTGAATGATTCATTGAACTGACTCAAAAGAACTATTCGAGTTGATTCTTTTAAGAGAATCAGTACAGATTCGTTTGTGAGAATCATTCAATTCTCAAATTGTGCTTTTGATGCTTAAAGCAGTTGTTCACATCAGAATTAAAATTTCCTGATAATTTACTCTCCGCCACGTCATCCAAGATGTTCAAGTGTTTCTATCTTCAGTGGAAAAGAAATTTAGGTTTTTGAGGAACACACTCCAGGATGTTTCTCCATATAGTGTCTTCAATGGGGTTCAACGGGTCGAAGGTCCAGATGTGAGTTTCAGTGCAGCTTCAAAGTTTCGACACGATCCAGCCGAGGAATAAGAGTCTGATCTAGACAAACCAGCAACATTTAGAACATAATACACATTTATATACTTTATAACCACTAATTCTGGTCTTGCACGAGCTGTGAGGCGACACACATTACGTGATCAGGGTGAAAGGTCAAGCGTGTTCCTCAAAAACCTTCATGAACATGAACATCTTGGATGATGGCAGTAAAGTAAATAATCAGGAAATGTTAATTCTGCAGTGAACTACTGTAAGTACGTGGAAAACCAAAGGGGAATCAGACTCCTCTCTGCTCTCCAGGGGACATGATGACGCTGCTGATGAAGAAAGACACCCTGACGGAGGAGGAGACGCAGTTCTACGTGGCTGAGACGGTTCTGGCCATCGACTTCATCCATCAGCTGGGCTTCATACACCGAGACATCAAACCCGACAACCTGTTACTGGACTCCAAGGTCTCAGGGACAGGAAGTGACTCAATAAACCTCTTCCTGTGTGGCTTCTGCTTTTGCTGGATTCTCTGTCAGCGAGGCCTCTGATTGGCTATTTCATTTGATGTGTGTGTGTGTGTGTGTTTCAGGGTCATGTCAAACTGTCCGATTTTGGCTTGTGTACGGGCCTCAAAAAAGCGCATCGGACCGAGTTTTACCGCAACCTGAACCACAGCAAATCAAACGACCTCAGTGAGTGATTCGATCACAAATATGCAAACATAATTAATATTCATGTTCATATTTGAATATTCGTATGTGCTCTATAAATAATTAGTGTTCACACCAGCAGATGATAACTATAACGATAACTGTATTATTGTTCACACCAGCGGACGATAACTATAACGATAACTATATTAGTGTCCACACCAGCGGGCGATAACTATAACGATAACTATATTAGTGTTCACACCAGCGGACGATAACTATAACGATAACTATATTAGTGTTCACGCCAGCGGACGATAACTATAACGATAACTGTATTAGTGTTCACACCAGCGGACGATAACTATAACGATAACTATATTAGTGTTCACACCAGCGGACGATAACTATAACGATAACTATATTAGTGTTCACACCAGCGGACGATAACTATAACGATAACTGTATTAGTGTTCACACCAGCGGACGATAACTATAACGATAACTATATTAGTGTCCACATCAGCGGATGATAACTATAACGATAACTATATTAGTGTTCACACCAGCGGACGATAACTATAACGATAACTATATTAGTGTTCACACCAGCGGACGATAACTATAACGATAACTATATTAGTGTTCACACCAGCGGACGATAACTATAACGATAACTATATTAGTGTTCACACCAGCGGACGATAACTATAACGATAACTATATTAGTGTTCACACCAGCGGACGATAACTATAACGATAACTATATTAGTGTTCACACCAGCGGACGATAACTATAACGATAACTATATTAGTGTTCACACCAGCGGACGATAACTATAACGATAACTATATTAGTGTTCACACCAGCGGACGATAACTATAACGATAACTGTATTAGTGTTCACACCAGCGGACGATAACTATAACGATAACTATATTAGTGTCCACATCAGCGGATGATAACTATAACGATAACTATATTAGTGTTCACACCAGCGGACGATAACTATAACGATAACTATATTAGTGTTCACACCAGCGGACGATAACTATAACGATAACTATATTAGTGTTCACACCAGCGGACGATAACTATAACGATAACTATATTAGTGTTCACACCAGCGGACGATAACTATAACGATAACTATATTAGTGTTCACACCAGCGGACGATAACTATAACGATAACTATATTAGTGTTCACACCAGCGGACGATAACTATAACGATAACTATATTAGCGTTCACACCAGCGGACGATAACTATAACGATAACTATATTAGTGTTCACACCAGCGGACGATAACTATAACGATAACTATATTAGCGTTCACACCAGCGGACGATAACTATAACGATAACTATATTAGTGTTCACACCAGCGGACGATAACTATAACGATAACTATATTAGTGTTCACACCAGCGGACGATAACTATAACGATAACTATATTAGTGTTCACACCAGCGGACGATAACTATAACGATAACTATATTAGTGTTCACACCAGCGGACGATAACTATAACGATAACTATATTAGTGTTCACACCAGCGGACGATAACTATAACGATAACTATATTAGTGTTCACACCAGCGGACGATAACTATAACGATAACTATATTAGTGTTCACACCAGCGGACGATAACTATAACGATAACTATATTAGTGTTCACACCAGCGGACGATAACTATAACGATAACTATATTAGTGTTCACACCAGCGGACGATAACTATAACGATAACTGTATTAGTGTTCACACCAGCGGACGATAACTATAACGATAACTATATTAGTGTTCACACCAGCGGACGATAACTATAACGATAACTATATTAGTGTTCACACCAGCGGACGATAACTATAACGATAACTATATTAGTGTTCACACCAGCGGACGATAACTATAACGATAACTGTATTAGTGTTCACACCAGCGGACGATAACTATAACGATAACTGTATTAGTGTTCACACCAGCGGACGATAACTATAACGATAACTATATTAGTGTTCACACCAGCGGACGATAACTATAACGATAACTATATTAGCGTTCACACCAGCGGACGATAACTATAACGATAACTATATTAGTGTTCACACCAGCGGACGATAACTATAACGATAACTATATTAGCGTTCACACCAGCGGACGATAACTATAACGATAACTATATTAGTGTTCACACCAGCGGACGATAACTATAACGATAACTATATTAGCGTTCACACCAGCAGACAGTAACTATAATGTTGACTGAAATGCTTAATATATTACGGCGGACGATAGTTTTCTGTTTCTTCTAAGCACGCACTGCAGTTTTGTCGTTTGTCACTTTAAATGCTCAAGCTCTTGTGATGGTTTCTGATTGGCTGTCAATGTATTTATTCATCAGCTGGAAAAAAAAATCATTCTAGAAGTGATTCAACGATATCATTCCTCAGAAGTGATCATTATTGTCATGGTGTGGACATCACTATTCTCTTTAACCTATGAATATAGATTCAAAATATTAATAATTCACACGTTTTTCTTGAAGCGTTTCAGCACATGAACTCCAAGAGGAAGGCGGAGACGTGGAAGAGAAACAGGAGGCAGCTGGTCAGTGATGACGCCAGATTTATTAGTTCGTTCACGGCACACAGGAAGTGATGCGTTATGTTGCTCTGCCTCTTTCAGGCCTTCTCCACTGTGGGAACGCCAGACTACATCGCTCCCGAGGTCTTCATGCAGACTGGATACAACAAGCTCTGTGATTGGTGGAGCCTGGGCGTCATCATGTACGAGATGCTGATAGGTAAGAAGCGAATGATATACAAATGAGGGCATGTCGTTATAGTCTCTCTTTGGTCTCTCTCTTGAACCCAACACTGAAGTGACTTAAACCGCAGTTCATCCACTGGCCATTAGAGGCCGGCTGCAAAAGAGAGTCAATCCCATAACCCCCCATGTTAAAATGTCCAACTTTACAGCAGAAACTCATCCGTTTAAATTATATTAAGTTATATTTAAGTTCTGCATAATATGACTGGTGGATTGCTGCTGATGTCACTACTAGCCGTTTGTCTGCTAGCATTAGCGTCACGTCACCTTAGCTAATCCGCCTCGCTGCACATGTTCTTATATCTGGAGTGACGCGCGGCCAAGATGGCGACGGCCGGCTCCGCCCACTTTGGGCTTCAAAAACGCTCTTCAGAAACACAACCGGTGACGTCACGCACACTATGACCAGTGTTTGCTCATTATCATTTAAAGAGACTGGAACAGGTCGCTGTGAACGGAGATGTTTTTGAGGAGGTTAAAAGAGGAATTTTAACCAAAGTATGTTACAAACTTTACATGAAGACCCTAAAGAATCATCCCAACTTGTGGAAAATGGGCATCCGATGACCCCTTTAATGTAAAACATCTGCAGGCTACCCGCCGTTCTGCTCAGAGACTCCTCAGGAGACGTATAAGAAGGTGATGAGCTGGAAGGAGACGCTGGTGTTTCCCCCGGAGGTGCCGATCTCAGAGCGAGCGAAAGAGCTGATCCTGCGCTTCTGCTGCGAGGCTGACCACCGCATCGGCGCGGCCGGCGTCGACGACATCAAGAGGAACGGCTTCTTCGAGGGCGTCGACTACGATCACATCAGGTCTGGTTTCGTCGCGCGGGATGTTTTAATACTTTCTGAATCAACAATTGTCATACTCTTTATAATCTAAATGTCATAATCATTAGTTTACAAACAAGCGTTTATTAGGCTACTTCAATGAGTTCATTGTTTCTGCATTAAATTATTACATACATTTTTAGCTAACTGTGATTTTGTATATACATTTCTGAAATATGTAACTTAGACAGTGTCCTCTGAAATGTGTATTGTGAAAAGCGCTATACAAATAAACGTGAATCACGATGCGGTTTCGATCTAACGAGGGTTTCGCGACTCGCTCGCAGGGAGAGACCCGCGGCGATCCCGATCGAGATCAAGAGCATCGACGACACGTCGAACTTCGACGAGTTCCCGGAGTCGGACATCCTGCAGCCGCCAAGTAAGATACAAATAATCTCATTTTGACTTTGGACTTTATAACTCGCAATTGCGACTTCATATCACGCAATTCTGACATCTTTTTTTTTAATTGTGAGATATAAAGTCGCAATTGCTAGTTATAAAGTCCAATACTAAGAGAAAAAAGACTGACTTTTTTTCTCAGTTTGTATGTGTTTATATCTCACAATTGCGTGTTATAGAGTCAGAATTGTGTGAAATAAAGTCTCAATTGCGAGGAAAAAGTAATTTTTTAAGTCTGTTGCGGAAACAAGCTGCCAAAGCAAATAAACATGAATGAACATCAGAAGGTATTCTGAACCATCAATCAGGGTTTCAACCGTAGAAAAACTTCACATTTACCTCAGAAAAGCCGCTCAATGACCATAACCTTGATTGTCAGCTAGAAGATTAACTCTAGAGAGGAGTTTTATATATTAATATTTATAAAATTCTAAATTACAGGTTATTAAATTATTACATAAAATGTTCTGACAGATGTTAATAAATCAGTCATGAAAACAAGTTTATAATATGAACAAATAATGTTATATCTATATAAATATCTAAATGAACTGATTTATTCGTAAGCTTGTAAATGATAATGGAGCCGAAGTTTGTCAGTGCTGAAGTGTTCTGTTGCTGTGTCGAGGTCCGGCGGTGGCGAGCAACCATCATCACCCGGAGGCGGACTACAAGAACAAGGACTGGGTTTTCGTCAACTACACCTACAAGCGCTTCGAGGGTCTGACGGCCAGAGGAGCCATCCCGTCCTACATGAAGAGTGGGAAACGATGAGGATAAAACACGAAAACTCTCATTTCTACCCAAAACACTACCAAAGAACACACTTCCATATCCAGTCTGTTCACTTTTGCAACGCTGGATTTTTCAACTGCTTCATTTACTTCATTTTTATTTATACTTTTCTGCCATCAGAACTATTTGTGTGTAATGTTTGGCAGATTTAATACCAAAAACCACTTATATAAAAGCTTAATTTGTAGTTCTAAAGTGCGGTGGGTATTTAAAGCGTTAAATACAGAGGTTATGCATTGACGTCACTTTCCCGCAGGAACAGCCGGACTGAGTGGCAGAAGAGCTGCTGAGGGACTGGATTTAACAGGAGAAACTGCGAAAACAAGAGTAAAACAAACGATTATCAATTTAAACTAAAGGTTGGACTCGTCATAGTGCTTCTAACAACTCCCCAAAGATCCAGTGATCATATTGACATGCAACAGGAATTGTGTTTCCTGACATTTACAAGCCTGATTTCGATGCTGGGGAAATACAGAAAGCAAATTTGCCTGTGAACACTTTATATAAATACAATATAGGTATAAATCCGGGTGTTCACTTATATCAATATAATATATATCATCACATCGTTCAGCCTTAAAACTTGTGTAGTTTTTATGTCAGTGTTTATTTAAAAACATCCAATTATGCAGGTAAATATTTAATCGATAAGTTGTCAATACAATATATAATAATACAATATATAGTGTATGATTTTACCCCTAAATTGAGCATATTGACACAAATAATAAGTGTAAATCCACCTGGAGTCGTTGTTTGTGTGAATCGCAGCATCCATGATTTTGCTTCTCTGATCTGAAGCTTTCGGCAGTCTGTAAAATTATACCTCAGATTTCTTGTCAAATCTAGTTGTACAGTCAATCTCGAAGCTCTTACCCGTTTTAGATGTGTTTTGTGTGTTTTTCCGTGTCATTAACTCTGAAAACTAAACTAATTCAGTGTTTCTGCCACTCAGTGCGCATAACCGCTGCCAGAGCTCCGGCCGACGTCACGCGCATAACCCAACCGTCATATTGTTCCTCAGCGAAGACAAGTCACAAATCACTCTATATGCAGTTTATTTTGAACTATAAAGACGAATTATGGGTGAAACCCCGTTGATGCAGTAGGTTTAATATGATATTGATGCCGTTTAAAGCTTTCCTGTATTTGTATATGCATTAGATTTGACTGGTGCTGATTTGACTGTAACAGGTACGAGCGGAGGGTCACGTGACTCACGTGTAAGCTTTACGAGCGAATGTTTTTACTGGTGTCGGTACGATTGATTTAATGTCAATTTAACGATAGTTTCTTTGAAAAGAATTCCAGACTTTTTTATATATAGCATGCAGTGCTTCATTAAATATTTTTATATTGATATTTAGCCTTCTTTTAGTTTATGACAGACGTTTGACCTGTTTATCTTCAGTATCAGTATCTTAAAAGTTTATAAGTATAGACAATAAAAATGTTACATACGTTTTGATTCACTCGTTTAATTTTTTTGGATGAATTAACAAAGATAGAAAACTAGTCAAGAAAGATACCTTTATAACATTTGCAGTCAAAATTTTGGAATAATTAAGATTCTTGAGCACTATTTATTTTTGAAATGTTTCTCTAGCATCAAATCAGAGTGATTTCTGATGGGTCACACTGAAGACTGGAGTAATGGTGCTGAAAATTCAACTTTGATCACAGGAATAAATTACACTTTACTATATTTTCACATAGAAAACAGCTGATTTAATTTGTAAAAATATTTCATATTTTTTGACAGTATTTCTGATCGAGTAAATGCAGCCTAGTGAGACAGAACCAAAAAAAAACATTTATTCCAAAATTGACTGAAGATGCATTAATTTAACAGATGATTTTATTCAAACCCGCTTACAAATGATATAAAACGCTTGAAAAGTCTGCTTTATAAATGGTTTACCTCATATTTATTACATTAATCTACTGTATCTTGTACTGTACCATTATCATCTTGACACTAGATGGCGCAAACAGACACCAGATCCTCCTGTCATTCACAAAAATGAAGTTTAAAGTCCTCCTGTGCTCGATCATTAAATCCCTTAAAACTCATCTTTCACCACCAAAATAACATATTTAAAGTTTTTGTCCTTCAAAAATTTCTTCACGCCTTAAAATATCCAGTAACTCGACACCCTCGCCTCATTTAGTATGCGAGGTTCTATGAATATGTAGATGAGCCCCACCTCCACTCACTGGGATCTGATTGGTTACTAGGTCGTGTGTGACACCAGCGATTTCAAAGCGTGTTTTTGAGACTGTCTTTGGTTCACTGCAGTTTTAAGGAGGAAATACTCAGCAATGTTGTCCACTTATCAACTTACACATGGTTAAAGCATATTAAAAACACCACAGACACATAGACAACATTAAAAGCTGGACTTTCACCCCAGGGGGACTTTAAAACAATGCACAATAATCTAGAGTGATTTAGTAATTGATTATTAATAAGCAGATATTGTGCAGTACAGTAATGGCAGGGTCTCGCTCAAGGACACAACGGTGAAAAGATCTCAGGTACTTTAAAGTTCAACGGTCATCTATCCATGGAGAGATCTGTGACTCGAGTCACACACACTCACTCGCGGAGTGATCTGTGACTCGTCAATATGAATGAGTAAATAACAGTGACATAATGAATAGGAATCAGTCCTGATCAGTCATTGGTGGAGGGCAGGAGGGGCGGGGCCGTTGAGCCGATCCAACTCGTCGACCTGTGGAGTGGGCGTGGCTCGGTTGGGCCCCTCCCCCATGGCGGTGATGAGGTTTGGCACGCTGCGGCTGCGCACACACTGGAAGTCCACGTGTCGGCTCTTGCCCTCCTCCTTCTCCCAGGACAGCGCGAGGAACGGGCGCTGCACGAAGCGGTAGATCACCTCGCTCTTCCCGCCGGGCCGCCGCTTCACCTTCTCCTTACAGGTGGGGTAACCTGGGACACATCGCAACGGACCTCTCAAGCGGCCAATCTGGGCATAAAAGCCGCGTTTCCATTACCCGTCAAATTGCGCAAATTGAAAACGCGTAAATTTTCGCAAAAACTCCCTTACAATACAGAAAAGTTTTTACGCTCATATGAGGCGCTTTCTGAGGCGAGTATTTTGCAAAACTGCAATGGAAACAGTTTTTGTGCATTTACAGTGGCCGCGTTTACCCCAGATAGCAAACTGACATTGAATCAACGTGGAAATATGACATCGAAACAACGTTGATCTGACATTGTTTTGCTCATCGAATTAACGTTGAACCAACGTCAGACGCGTCATTCTTTCCAAACTAACGGAAAATCAACTTGAAATCAACGCGTTGTTTCAACGTTATGAAAGCAAACCAATTTTCGATTTTCATTTAGCTTTGAAGAATGCCGCGTCTGACGTTGGTTCAACGTTAATTCGATGAGCAAAATCAACGTTGTTTCAATGTCATGAGAGACGTCGTTTCCACGTTGATTCAATGTCAGTTTGCTATCTGGGACGTTACCCTTTAAATTGCGCAGATTGAAATTGCGCATTAAAAATACGCATAATGGAAACAAATCAATTTCGCAAAAACTCGCATTTATCGCAAACGCAAAAAGGTTTTTACTTTCGCGTGAGGAGGTTTTTCAGGCGATTTCGCGCATTTACAGTCACATGACGTAGACGACGCGGTGCGTTCGGACAGAAGACGGGACAGAGTTCTTTATTTAATCATAAAAGACAAAAGAATTACAGGAAAACTGGATTCTAAACCGCAAAGAAATGCCACAATCAAGACCTTGAAGCAGAAATGAGGGAGCTTGAATAACACACACACACACACACGTCTCCTTCCATTAATATAATGTCCAGTGCGGTGACTGGGATACGTAAACCTACCAACGTCTGTTGCCGTGATTTTTGGAATGACTGATCGTTCGTGAGAGGAAAAATGATGTTTCAGTCGCATAACACCAGTTATGCCGAGTTCAGACTGCATGATTTTAGCCACGATTTTGGCTCGCCGACAGGTTTTGAGAAATCGCCGACAAATGCCCGAAATCACAGGCAAATCGGCGCTCGTTCACGCGAGTGACAATCACGCAGTGTGAATGAACAAAGACGCGAACTGAGAGAATCACCGACGAGTCGCCGACGCCCGTGAGATATTTGGCATGCTAAATATCTGGACCTGTCGGCGATTCAAAATCCTGCTGTGTGAAAAGTGTTTTGACTGAAAACTACATCGGCGATCACCGGCAGCCAGTGAGAGAGCAAGATACAGAGCAGCAGGGAGTTCGGGGAGGAGTTATAGATCACATATCAACATGATATGGCATTGTTTCAACAAAAAAGCTTCTTCTCGGTCTATTTGGACACAATAAATGGAAGAAAAATTAGTAGAAATTTGGCAGGAGCACTCGTGTCTGTTTCACCAGCTGTACCACAACCGGGTCGAAAAAAAAAAGTCTCACGTGAGAACTCCGGTCTTGCACGCGTGGTGTCGCGCGTTGTTTCCTTTTCATATCTCACGCGTGTTTGTTGTGAAATGTAGTTTGCGTGCAGCGTGCTAGACAGAGTCTGTCGCCGATTTTTCTAAAGTCATGCAGTGTGAAACCTTCTGTCGCCGATCCATCGTCCAGTGTGAACACAGCAGCGACTGAATGCTGGCCAAGATAGTCATGCAGTGTGAAAAGAGCAGCGACCTGACTACTTTGAAAATCGTGCAGTCTGAAAGAGCCATTAATGGAAACAGCGTTATTTTACGAGAGGTTTTTTTTATCTACATTTAGAAAATATCACAAAAGATTTGCGCAAATCTGTAATGGAAACGCAGCTCCCTGGGGCGTATTACAGAAACTCTGTCTGAAGTCTTGAGTTATGATTTAGGATTTTTGTATTCTATCTGTGTGTGTGAGAGAGAGAGAGAGAGAGTGTGTGTGTGTGTGAGTTTACCCTCGATCCCGATGCGTATGTTCTTCAGGCCTCGCTCCTTCAGCACAGTCTTCGCCACATCTCTGTTCTCGATGAACTTGAAGAAGCGGTAGAGTTTGGCGCTGTAGATTACTGGAGGAACAGGACAGCAAACGGTAAAATGTTCGTTCACACCAAAAATCTCTCTCTCTCTCAAACACACACTGACAATATTTAAAGTGATCTGACACTATAGCTAGATCTCCTTCAGGTGTTTGCTTCGCTCACTCTGTGTGTTCTCCTCTCCCATCGGCGGCGGGTGATCGAGATCCCAGTCCACGGTGTCGTCATCCGTCAGAACCACGATGTGGGACTCTCGCTCGCCCTCCTGCGCGCTGCACACCATCACCGGCACCAGCAGGTCCTCCAGGAACACCTCGAACTGCCGGCGAGCGCCGTCATTGGACAGCTCGTGCAGCAGAGCGCCTGATTGGGCGGAAACCGTTAGTCTGACGTTTTATTCGCCAACGTTTTTGACTCACTGAGGTCTCATGCACACACACACACACAGACCGAATGTTTTTGACTCACTGAGGTCTCGGCATCTGACAGTGCTGTAGTCGAAGTTTATACACAGATAATCGCAGGCTTCGCGCAGCTCCGCTAAAGACACGCCTTCGGGACAGTGCATCATCCCGACGCGGTAGAAGTCCTGAGCCAAAGATGGCGCTACGTTAAAATCACACACTGCACCTTTAAAAGACAATTCCATGTAAATGTGTACCAATATGACTCTGAAGATGCTGGCGCCGATGCCCTCTGCGATTTCATATTCGCCTTTAGCGTTCGGTCGCGTGAAACTGTGCTGACGCGCTCGACCGAACATCCTGCGGAAACAAACCTCGTTAGGTCGCTCGTAACGATAAGAATGATTCATTTACGTTGTCGTGCTCAGTACCTTCCCAGCACTGTATCCGGGTAAGTCGTGAAAACGGCGGGATCCACCACAAAATGAGTCCCGTCGACTACTAGCGTGACCCGGTCATGTGATGAAGGGTGTGGCTGTGTAGGCCACGCCCCCTTTGTGCCATCAGCCCCGCCCTCTGCTCCTACAGTCGTCCTGCTGGCTGCAAATTAAAGGCCCGTTCACACCAAGAACGATAACTATATTTGCGCTACACCGGCGATCGAAGCTAGCGCTGCGGTTTCAAAGTGTGTACAGCGTCATTGAACATGTTCCTGCTGCACTTACAGGCTTTAACCAGCAGGTGTCCTCAGCGTGCTGTGCTTCGAGTGCAGCTAGCGTAATCGAGCTAATAATCTAGCAGTGAGGGAGTCACTATAGTAGAATGAACACAACACTAGTCTTTTACAGCGCAACTTCAGAGTTAGCAAGACACGCGTGGAAACGAGCGCGGGAAACCTGAGGTACTTCTCCTCGTTTATTGAACGATTGTTGTCCGTGTCTATTTTCTTGAAAAGGGGCTTGATCCTCGGCGATTAACTTCTCCACGATGTCGTCGGCCATTTTAAATTTATTCTGATTGGCTGTTGGTTTTATCGTTCAACAGCTGGAAAAAAATTGTTTAGAAAGTGCGATATCGTCGATATCGATATCGTCATCGCTGTGGTGTGAAGTGAACTCAATTTTTTAAAACTATATCTTTATCGTCCTTGCTGTGAACGGGCCTTAAAGCGTTAAATCACTTTTTGAGGTTGTAGAAATGTCATTTTCAGGGTTGTGTACCTGTCGTGTGCTCCTCCATCGTGATCTTCTGGACTCCTGCAGGCCTGTAAGACAGTCCATATGGTGAACGTAATATTATAAACTCCTTACGCCCGTCTGACAGTCTCAGCTTAACCTCGCAGACACCCGGTAACCCACAGCAAGCGTGTTTATTTATTTATGCAGAGTAAATGTGACCTATTTAAATACACTGCATCTTAAGAAACTTTATCAGGCAGAATACAGTAAGACAACTGTAATTTTAATACGATAGAACTAAAGTTAAATTAAAGTATTTCATAAATTACTATGGTATAGGCTGTTTAGAAATCATGGTTGGCTACATTCAAAATACTTTAAAATTGTAGGCCTACTTTATTGTAAGTGCGGTGCAAAGAAATAAACAGACTTGGCAAATTTATTCAAACATGGAAATAACCAACAGATTGTACTGAAATTATAACAAATTTAGAGCTCAGAAAAGAAAATAAACATAGTTTAACTAAACTCACATTTCTTAAATAAATAAACACTTAATAAATATGTATTATTATTATTATTAATTCTTTATTCCAGACCCTTAGGTCCATATCACAAAGTAAAAGAAACAGAATAACATTCAGACATAGATTTACACACACCGACATTAAACAGACTTGAGTTCCAGTACGTCCAGCAGGAGGAATACCTTTTATCACTTAAAATAGGATCATTAAGAACATTATGATTATGTGTTTCTCTAATCACCCAATCAACACATGAAATTATACATATAATTCCTTAACACAGCATCACAACATCACAAGAAACACACATTTGTCTTGCACTTGGGAGTTCTTAATACATCATTAAATGCCGCCTGAAGCTTTCTCATTTTAGCTTTACTTTATCTACACCATAGATATGCCGTGTAAGATGAAGTACAGTAATCTCTAAAAAGAGCTTTTTCCACACCACCTGTGCACATATAACATTTTCGAGCCAGTATTTGCCTGTCCATATAACTTCACCATCATCATTTAGATCATTTCTAATATTGTGACCCAAGTATTTAACACTTGATCACCTAAATAATAATAAGAGGGAAAGTGCTTCAGGTACTCTTTAGTTTTAACAATAATAATCACACTCTTTTAATTTTAGTATTAAATGTAATATAATACTGCACACCGTAGCTTGAACATTATATACAAAGCATATATAATTCTTTATGTAAATATTTAAATCTTTAGAAAATGTGTTACTCACCCGAAGAGTCTGTTTTCAAAACATTGAAACCCTGTCAGGATCTTCCAGAAGCGCGCGGATTAACCGACATTAATCCGATAAAAGCGCGGCGCTCAGGTGAGGCCAGTGCGCGTGCGCCGGGCGGGATGCGCGCGCAGAGCTGATGTCTGAGGAGACTAGTTTACAAAAGCGAGGTAAACGAGTCATACTTGACAAATTTGGTTGTACATTAAAAACAAAACAAAGAATAAATGAAAAGAAAAGTAAATACACAACACAAACAAAGGCGTAAAGAGAGAGCAAGTCTCAAATTTTAAATATTGATCAACTTTCCTTCCAAGACAATGTGGATTTTATACATAAGAAAAATAGACAGCGTTTAAGTCTACTTAGGAATTAAGAAATTTTGACATTGAAAGGAGGATCTTAACCATTGTTTATAGATCAATGATTGAAAGTGTTTTAACTTAATATTGTTTCATGGTATGGTAATAAACTAACACGAGTAATCAATGAAGCAAATAAGATCATCGGCCAAACACAGAGCACATTACAAGAGATATTCACAATTTTGTTTGGAGAAAAGGGCATTATCAATATATTCAGCCCAGACTCATCCCCTCCATTCCTGCTTCGAGATCTTCCTTCGGGATACCGCTCACCAAGAGGAATATTTAAGGCAAGGCAAGGCAAGTTTATTTATATAGCACATTTCATACAATTCAAAGTGCTTTACATGGAAGAAATTAAAGAAGTCAGAATAATTAAAACAGTTTAGAATAAAAAAAATCATAATAATAAAAATAAAATACAGTGTCGAAAATAAAATGTACAGTAACAGTCGGACAAACAGTGGCACAGTGCTCTTTCAGTAAATCCAATCAATATAAATAAAAACAGTTAAGAGTAAAAATAAAATAAAATAAAGTAATACCCCTATCTGAGATGGAAGAGATTGAGCTGGTTTACGGTGCTACTGGACCTCCAGCCCCTCTCAGCAGTAACTTACTTCTTCACTCGCCTCATCGGAGTGAAGACTCTCCCCTCCTTTTAAACTCAATTCTGAGGTGATTTTTATAGGTGTGTGAATTTGCACATACTGTATTAATTTAACTTATGTATATGTGTCATGATTCTGCCCTCTTGTCATACTCTTGAGGCAGCAGGATCATGAGATGAGATCATGACAGATCCTTGTTTTGTGTGCAGGCACATGGGCTTGTGTTTGGGCTGTGTGCTTCCGGTGTCTCGTTTTCTTGCCCCACCCCCTCGTTACCCTCCTTTTGTCATCATTGCTTCATATGTCACCTGCTGTCAATGTCTGTTTCTCACTATTTGATCCCCTTGTGTTTGCTGTCCTTGAGAGTAGCTTGTCTTAACGAAGTTGTGATCTTGTAAAATCCTGTCTTGTTCCTGTATAGCTTAATGTCAAAGTCGTAGTCTAGTGTTATTAGTCTTTATTTTCCCTGCAGTGTTTGCCCCCTCGTGGGTTTGGTTTTCCCAGGTTTCTGTTATCAATAAATGTTGTGTGTTTGCATAGCTACTGTTTGCGATTGGGTTCATCTGCTATCCACATAACATGTATTAATTGTTTATTTTTTATGTGGTTTGTAACGTGGTTGTTGTGTCGGTGTCAAAGATGAATTTCTGTCCAGTACATTTGAACAGACAATAAAGTTAATCAAATCAAATTCGCATTATATATATATATATATATATATGTCAGTCAGATAGGATGGACTTGATTTATGGTAATTGAGAATGAACGTGCACGCGCATCCCATTTACTACAGGTTGGAATTCATTAACGCGCGCGCGCACACACACACACACACACACACACACAGTGATTTCAATGCCGCGTGTCCGCGGTTCGTCGGTGAGGTTTAGTTTTCTGTATAAAAAACTTTATGTCCATAATAATTTATGTAAGCTCGCTACGACGCCAGTAAAACATACAAAAAGCCGCCAGCAGCCATGATGACAACGACGATGAATTTCTTCTGTAGTTTTTATTGGCAGTTGGCCGTCAAGCTGAGTAATGCGCGATGCGTTACTGTCCGCATCCACGGTAATAATAGAGATTTTGTTTACATTTTTTGCCGCTCCAGTCAGAAAGACTGAGAGAAAATTAAAACAAGTTAAATTTATTTTTTAAAAACCTAAAATATTCGGGACTTTTAACAAAACTTTCGAGGCTTAAAGCCCAATTAGCCACCCCCTCGCTCCGCCCCTATAGTTTGTAGGCCCCTTTAGAGTTCTTTTGACGTAAATCCCGCCTGACTGATTCTTTAACCGGCGATCTGTGATGGAGTTATTCTGTCACGAACACTTCAAACTGGACTCGAGTTCTCAGATAAAGTCCAGACCGGTTCGGGCGTTCAGAGACGCGGTTCTGATCCAAGATAAGCGGGTCTGTCAGAACCTGTTGAGCTCGGAGAGACCGAACATCGTTAAACCCGGCACCGAACCGACCGACGTGCAGCCCTACATGCGGAGAATCCTGACCGGGTGGATGCTTCAGGTGAGGACACTTCAGAACCGAACACTTCACTCGAATCATAATCATCTTATGATGTCTGATTATCATATTCTGATTCGAATCACTGGTCAGATAATCGTGTACTGATTCACTGATTCGAATCACTGGTCAGATGATGTCTTGTGAATTATATTCTGATTCATCGATTCGAGTCATATTGGTCAGATACTGTCTAATACACCGTCTTCTGATTCACTTATTTGAATCACTGGTCAGATCATGTCTATTCTGAATCAATGATTTGAATCACCGTTCAGATGATGTCGTATGAATCAATTCTGATTCACTGATTTGAATCACTGTTCAGATGATGTCTAATATTGTGATTCACTGGTCAGATGATGGCGTATGAATCGTATTCTGATTCACTGATTTGAATTTTTCTGATTTGAATCATGAATCATCAGAGGACTCATGAGTGTGTTGTTCTTGAGCAGGTGTGTGAGGATCAGAAGTGTGAGGAGGAGGTGTTTCCCCTGGCCGTTCACTACCTGGACAGGTACATGTCCCAGAATGCCCTGCGTAAATGCCACCTGCAGCTTCTGGGAACCGTCTGCATGTTCCTGGCCTCCAAACTCCGGGAATCGGTTCCTCTGAGCGCCGACAAGCTGTGCGTGTACACGGACCACGCCGTCACCGTCCCCGAGATCCTGGTAAGGTCATGTGACACACAGGGCTGCTTGCAAACCATACAGAGATTACATTAATGATATATAACAATATGTTCAATGCCACTTTAAAAGCAAATACGTCACTTTTAGGCCCGTGAACACTGCTCAACTTCCCCGTGTTTATCTTAAACAATTGCAGAACTCAAGATTAAACTCTTTGACTTCTGTTGCGCAAGGTATTGTGGGTAATATTAGCGTGGCTGCACTTCTGGCAGGATAGGACTCAGAATAGCCTCCGGCATAATGAAGAAAATAAAAAATATCAGACAAATTTAAAATAATACAAACAATTAACATAAATTAGAAATGTTACCTTGGCAACTAGCTGAAATAAAATGAGTTTTAGTTGTAGTACTACAATTACTCAAATTAACCTGGAATACTTGAAAGCTTTAGTGGTTATCTTTATTGAGTTATTTTAGTTCTCTGACGAAAAGGAGAGCAAACTGAACTTAAATACAACACATTTCACTAAAAATGAAAAAGAAATTTGAATAGAAACATAAAAAAACGAGCCATTACTAAAAATGACAAAAGCACATAAAATAAACTAAACTATTGCATGTAATAATAAAAATGTAAAATAAAAGCTAATTAAAAAAAATACTATAACAGTAAATAAATAATGTTTAATTATCCCTGATTTGAAGCGTTGTAAAATAATATAAAACAAACATGTGACGCACATTTGACATATTCACTAATATTTTAATTTTAGTTCAAGTTTTAGTAATTTTGTTTCTTGTTTTGTCGTTTTTATTTAGTTCTAGTTATTTTAGTACAAAAACAAGAAATGTCATAGCAATTAACTGAAATAAATTAAGTGTTACGTTTTTTTATATTTTATTTTATGTCAAGTAATTATGTTTATATTTTTATTTGTAATAGATATGCTAATGAGCTAAATTACACGGCTGTTTTTTATTTAAGAGCACGTTTACATTACAGCGCTGTATAGAAGAGGAAACGGTTTTCCATCGTGTTTTTCCGCGTACAGACGCGAACGAAAACCCTCAAAGCGCCGTCTTCCTCCAGGCCAGTAGGTGGCGATCACACTCTGTAAAGAAACACTTTTTTATTACAATTCTACAATAGAAAACAAATAGCACCAACATGTAAAACAAGAAGTGGAACAGCCGCCAGAGGAGAGGACAAGAAAAGAAAGAAAAAACCCAACAAGAATGACAATAATAATAATAATAGAAGAAAAGATAAGCGTATGAGTAAAGGAGATCTGAGTGTGTGTAGCGTTAGAGCAGAAGATGCGAGTGTGTGTGAGATGTGTAATGTGTGTGTGTGTGTGTGCAGCAGTGGGAGGTGCTGCTGGTGTCGCGGCTCCGCTGGGATCTGGCCTCAGTGCTGCCCTCTGACTTCCTGGAGCCGTTACTGCAGGTGCTGCCGCTCGAAGTGCAGAACCACCCGGCCCTGAGGAGACACACACACTCCTACATCGCCCTGAGCGCCACAGGTACACACACACACACACACACACACACACACACGCGCGTCAGCAGATTCTCTGTCGTTGATCTGCTCTTTGTTGCTAGTATAAGCGCTGCGTCACACGTGTATTATCCACGCTGCACTCGAGGGTCATCACTGACGTGAGGTCAGAGGTCAGCGCTTCCGTCACAGCACACATGCGGAGGCTCACTGATAAACTGCAGTCGTTCATATGTTCATTTTTCACACAATAGTGATTAAACACTTGATAAAACTGAATGAATCACAACTGTTACTTGATATCAATTTAGTGAATTGATGTTGAGTTAAAAAAATATTTTATGTTTATTATAAATTATAACTTATTATTTTTATAAATGTGTTATTTACTCATTTTAAATCGTTAAGTTTATTTGGGAATGACTGATAAATTTCTTTAATGTTCAGCAGGAACTTCTCATAACGTATCCGGAAAAAGATTCGGAATGGAAATAATATTATTATTATTAGTTATTAATGTGGATATTAATTTCAGAGCTGAGTCAGGATTGGTGGATGTTGATTTTAAGGGGCGGGGCTTGTGTTGTGTGTGTCGGAGCTGAAGCAGGATTGGTGTATGTTGATTTTAAGGGGCGGGGCTTGTGTTGTGTGTGTCAGAGCTGAAGCAGGATTGGTGGATGTTGATTTTAAGGGGCGGGGCTTGTGTTGTGTGTGTCGGAGCTGAAGCAGGATTGGTGGATGTTGATTTTAAGGGGCGGGGCTTGTGTTGTGTGTGTCAGAGCTGAGCAGGATTGGTGGATGTTGATTTTAAGGGGCGGGGCTTGTGTTGTGTGTGTCAGAGCTGAGTCAGGATTGGTGGATGTTGATTTTTAAGGGGCGGGGCTTGTGTTGTGTGTGTCGGAGCTGAGTCAGGATTGGTGGATGTTGATTTTAAGGGGCGGGGCTTGTGTTGTGTGTGTCAGAGCTGAGTCAGGATTGGTGGATGTTGATTTTAAGGGGCGGGGCTTGTGTTGTGTGTTTCAGAGCTGAAGTTCTCGGTCTTCGCTCCGTCACTGGTGGCCTGTTCGTGTCTGACGGCGGCTGTTTTTCGACTGAATCTCCTGAAAGACTCGCTCAGCGCCGACGACCTCCTGCAACTCCTCAGGAACGTCCTGGACCTCGACATGGTGAGGACACACACACACACACACACATCTTCATTCACACAGGAGAACATGATCATGCTTCCCTAAACCACAATAGGACAGTTTTTTTTACATAAAAAAATCGAAATTATGAAAAACAGTTAAATATGACAAAAGTAATGACATAATTTAGACATTTTATGTCTACTTTTTGTCTAATTAACTTTTTGTCATAATTTGGACTTTTTCTTATAATTACAACCTTTTGTCAATTTTGAAATCACCTTATAAACCTTATAGGTATGACATAAAAAGTCAAAGTTATGATATAAATGTCATAATTTAAACTTTTTTTAATAATTATAAATTTTTATGTAACAATCATGACTTTGATGTATTCAGATTTTTTAAATAATTATGACAGTACTAATTATTACATAAAGTCAAAATATGACTTAAAAATTCAAGAGTATGACATTAATAAGAAGTTGTAATTATGAGGAAAAAGTCAAAATGATGATACAAGTCTTCATTATAAATTTTTGTCCTAATGAGGTTTGTCCTCATTTTTTGATCAAATTCTAAATAGACAAAAATCCAAATATGGCATAAAAATTATGAGATTAAAAGTGAAAATTATAACGTAAAAATTGAAATCATGAGGAAAAAGTAATGTATAAGGTATAATGATGATAAAAGTTGAAGTAGTGCGTGTGTGGTTCAGGCTTCTCTGCGTCAGTGCTTCTCGTCTCTGGAGGAAACCATTGGGCGGACGCTGCCGTCTACACCTGCGGACCGGGACGTCCCACCCGCGGACCAGCTCTAGCCATCCCAGGGTTCCCAGTTCCACTGCACTGCTTGACCACGGCCACGTTCGTATTTTATCTAGCGGATGCTCTTTTGTCAAACACACACGCTGCTGATTTTAGTCAATGATTAATTCTACACTTGACATGTAACTTTTCTCCATTTTAAACTTGAAATTTGTGAAAATAAAATATGAGGCTGGTGAATGCTGGTTTGCTTCTAACACTAACCCGGTCTATCTCACACACACGCGTCACATTTCACCCGGATATCAGAAGGAGGGTTTTTTTTTGCATTGAGAAAATTAAGCGTATTTTACATTATGACAATTAAGCATATTTTTGTGCAATTTCACAGTTTTTAATAAAAATCACCATGAATTAAATTCAGAAAAGCAAATGCTAGCATGATAAATATCTACTTTAAAATAATCATAATAACAATCAATATTTTGCATACTAATTAGCAGGGGGGGTAAATAATAATGAAATCTTAATTGTAAAATGAAAATCTTTGGGTTTTACATTAAACTAAACCAAAATATGAAATGTTACTATCTAAACTGGCAACTAGCTAATATATGTGTTGTATTTTATATTTTATTTCATTTCAATTAACAAAAATGCTCTAGTTGTAGTTAACTGAAATAACATTAGTGTTGGGTCAAACTGTCACTTTCTTTATTATTTCACTTTTTAAAAACGGCAACATCTCACACACACTAGCGTTAGTCGATCATTTTATCCCTTAAAACTCAACTTTGATCACCAAAATTACATATTTAAATGTCATGCCTTAAAATATTGTGAATGTAACTCGACACCCTCGCCTCGTTTAGTATGCGCGGTTCTATGAATATGCAGATGAGCCCCGCCTCCACTCACTCCCTCACTCACTCAGAGATTGATCTGATTGGTTACAAGGTGGTTTGCGATGTCAGAAACACCAGCGATTTCAAAGTGTGTCTTTGGTTCACTGCAGTTTGAAGGAGGAAATACTCAGCAATGCTGTCCACTTATCAACGCACACACGGTGTGTGTTAAAGCGGATTAAAAACACCACATTAACAACATTAAAAGCTGGATTTACACCACAGGGGGACTTTAAAATGTGAACTGGAATACAGTCTACAATAAAGTAATTTACAAGAACGCATTTTCAACTTAATTTGTGCTGTTTTATTGGTCCACTGATTCAAGCAGACGTCAGGGCTTATAGAGCAGGCACTTTGGCAAATAAACATACAGAAACTCAAACAAATATGGCACCAAACAGAAGAAAACCCTTAATAACCATTAAAACCCCTGACAAGATCTCTAATGGACTCTTACCAATACTGTATGAAGAGTTTAGACACTCAAGACAAGCAGATTTACTGATAAACACCCTGTTATGACACTGAAATATCACTCTTTCCCACTCGTAACTTGCCTTTACCACTGGAAGTAAACGTTTAGATGCCCAAAACCATTTCAACACATTTCTCAAAAGGATTCGGAGACAAAAAATCCACTTTTAGTGTAATCCTATTGTGTGGGGAGGTCACGGCGCACTTCACCATCCTAATAAACTCCTATCTGCACAATTTAAACATGTCTAGACTACATAAAGTCATAAAAAGACAGTAGTTTACTGTATCCGTCGCACACGTGTCAATAATGGCATGTTGTAAAACTCAAAAATTGGCGGGAACGATCTTAAACACTTTAGTCGATCTTTGCCAATTGAGTTTTTGCTCGTGTACTTGTACATTTTTGTCATCTACCAGCAATATTCACCTTTAAAACAAACATGATCTAAGTTCACAGTGCGTCTTTGGTACTTTTTGACCCTAAAAGGTCAGAAATTCGGCGGGAACGATCTTAAGGAAAGCTTAAGGCAATCTTTTCAAATTGAGCCGTTTTGAGTTTTCCTGCACGTGTTCTTGTACATTATTGTCATCTACCACCAATATTCACCTTTAAAACAAATTCACGATGGATCTTTGGCACTTTTTGTCTAGCCGACACCCTAAACAGTCATGTGACCGTCAAACATCTCAAAGGATAACAAGTTAGTTGTTGATCATTTGACAAAACAAAAGGCACTTTTCTCAAATCAAGTCTACATTATAAAAGCGGTTTTGGTTGCAAACGCACCAAAAATCTCCCGTTCCCTCGGAATGAAATGTTTCCCCTCACGCAGGACTTCCTGTCCTCTTGAAGACCCACTTCCTGTCTGGCCTGAAGCCGTTCAAGGAACGCTTTCCTTGTTTTGTTTCCCTTTCTAGGCACAGCCGAGTTGCTGATTCGTCGTTGTCCGTCTTAGCTGGCAGTCGCTCCCAAGGCTTGCTTGTAAGTCCGAGTGACGTTCTCGCAGTCGGAGATTGAAAACACGCTATCGGACACTCCCGCACGATAGCAAGCTACGTCCATTTCCCAGTGTCCCTTGAGCAGAGTCCCTGGCCCGTCCTCTCTTAAGTCGAGGAGATTATCAGCGGATACGCATCCTCGCATTCTTCGCCTCTCCATCGGAGCGTTGGGAATCTCCCGATCGGGAAGGTCCAGTCTGTCGAAAGACTCGGAGGAGAGAATGCTGTCCTCGCTGATTGCTCCTCTCGGTCGGGACTTGTTGACCACCGAGGGCACGGACGGCGAGAGCTTATCCAGAGATCCGAATCCCTGGAGTCCTCCGGAAAACTTGCCGTGGCGTTTGAGGATTCCCTTGCGGTTCTGTGCAGGCGACGCGTTCCCGAGAGTCTGCCCGGAGTCGTAACTTCCCTCCGGGGATGAGGAGTAGTATCCCGACTCGCCTTCGGAAGGCTTCTTCAGGATGCCTTTAGGCGGAGGAGGCGGAGCCAAAGAGTTGTTGGTTTTCTCCTCCAAGGGCGTAGCCTGGGAGTCCCCGGGGGCCAGTTTCTGTTTTAGACTTCCACGCTTCTTCAGGATGCCTTTAAACGGGCGAGGTGATTCCTGCATTGTTTGCGAAACGTTGTTTTCTTTGCGCGACCTGCGTATTGAGCGCTGTCGCTGTACTGGTTCTCCTCCGCCCGTACGCAATAGGCAACGCATCTTAGAACCGTTTTCCAGGAGAGGGCGCGAGGTGCGGCGTAGCCAGTCGGCGATGCGAGTCGGGCCGCTGGTTTGAGACGCTACATGTGTCGGACACACCGCTGCGGTGTCGTTCTGAGCCTGCAGGGGGAGCTGATAGCCCCAGTTGAGCCACCAGTGACCCGCGATCTCATCCAGCGTAGCTCTACGGTCTGGGTTCACCATCAACATCCAGCGGATCAAACCACACGCGTCTGCGGGGCGACAAAGAGCATTAGCATTGCATTTAGCAACAGGGATGTCCAATCCTAATTAACCCATATGCGCTGTTCGTTAAATAAATGTAATTTTACTCCGTTTTTTAATGTTTATACTCCATATTTCTGTATTTTTGGGATGATTTATTATATATTTTTAATTTATATAAATATTTTTAAAATAAAAACCCAGCTTTTTATGTAAAATTCACTTTATAAAAGACCCACATTTCTAACTTCTTTCATCCATGGGGATAATATGACATGGTTTAACCAGTAGATGGCTGCAGGGCTCCACTATTGGACTAACTGAAAGATATATTTCCACAAGTGCTTCCAGTTGTATTCATATCTACATATTATGAAATCACAATTATAACAATAAAAATAACTTTGTCAAAGTTTAGCATGTTTTTGTTTTGTACTTGCTGTCTTTCATTTAGTCAAATGGGAAATAAGGGATCTCTGCAGCCATCTACTGGTAAATCTAAATATATAATAAATCCTCCAAAAACTGCACGAAACATTAATAAACCAAGTAAAAAAAATTATATTTGCCAATTTTATACTAATATCTACTAATGCCTACTAAAGGTGTGTATGAGCCAAACTCTGCAGAAAGGTGGCGCTCCAGAAGCAGGATTGGAGTCATTGGACACCCCTATTCAGTGAGAGTTGGCGATGTGGGCGTGTCCAGCAATGTGCCGCGGTTTCAAAGGTCTATGCAAATGATCAACAATATCGAATGCTCAATGCTAATGGGATACTGAAATCCATTGTTCCTGAGGACACGCCAAACGTACACATTGGCAACTCTTCCGTATTCAACTCAACGCTTGTTAGCAGAGACTCTAAAAATAGCCTGTGTACTGTTGGGGTGTGGCTCCAGGAACCGGTCCGGCAAGACCAGCTCGTGTTACTCTGGGCTCGCCATATGCAGAGATTAAAGCAGAAAGAAACTTATTTTCAATAAGTGAAAGCATGGTGACTATACGACCTCCGGCAATAAAGCTGCTGTCATTGTGTACTTGACTCTCAGATCAACTCGATTTTACGAGGCTGCCAAGGTCAAGGCCGTTATCTGCTAGCTCTCGCTATACAACATCCACAGGGTTTACTAAGCTTGGACCTTCGACAAACACAGTAAACCAGTTCCGTGTCTACGTTTAACCCTTATTCCTTTATTTCAATTAATTAACTGTCACCGTCCCACAGGTGGGACGTTTGCCACTATATTTTTAAAACAATAATATCTTAGTAAATACCTTAAATAATATTGACAAACTATATATCATTTGAAAGCTTACAATCTCTAGTTTCCATATTTGGTGACTGATTTTCAAAATATATTACAGAGAAGCCATAATTTATCAATATGCAACAAGAATATTTTCATACTCATAAGGCGTGTTCAGACCTTTATTTTAAAATAGCAGTAAACATGAAAAATCATGAAAAAATGGTAGATACCTCAGTTTGTTTTCATGCCAAAAGTTCAAAAGATAGCATCCATTCAATTATTTTGGAAAAAAAAAAGGTCTGAAAAGTTTGAAATATCAAGAAAAAAATAATAAATTCACCATTTGTGACGTGTCAGCTAGCTATGACTTATGTGCGTGTTCTTTGTATGTTTCTTAGAGGTTCAATTCATATCAAAATCTGCCAAACTTCCCATACTACTTCTGAATAGGATCTCTACTTCAGAAATTGTATGAAAATTGTGAAAATAATGGTTCATATCACTTAAAACACGAATGGAAATGCAGACGCCCTTATATGGGCAGTAATGGAGTCTGGTTGTGCCCTAGTGGAAAAGTTTGGTACTGCGCTCAAACTAAATCTCATTTTTTGAGATATCAACCTAAAATTTGAAACACAACTTGTCCAGATTTTTGGCTTTGATCTTTCTGCCGTTTTAGAGTAGCCCAGGTTTTGAAAATATATATTTTATGTAAAATATGAATAATTAATATTTTTACATTGTACATTTCCATAAACTCAAACTTCTATAACTTTTTTTCTGTTTCACTTTCTTAATTTATTTCACTTCTACAAAAATGTGACAAATGTCTTCTTTAAAACAAGACCAATCATATGTCTATATTCCAAAGCATTCTTGAATTACAACCATTTAAGTTCGAAATGTGCATTTTCATGTCTATTCAAAAAAGGGGGGGTGACAGTTAAGAGGTTAAATTAATGTACTATATATTCGTTCGATAAGGTTTTTTTTATTTAATATTTTGTATGATTAGGCGATTTTATGCTTCTAAATGACATTTACGCAGTATTTATAATCTATTTATTCACATTTTGAGCATAGACCCGGAAGCTACATTTCCAACTTAAACTGGTAAATCTGGAACGCTTTAGCGCGACAGACCGAAGTTTTTCAATTTATATGTGAAATTTTCAAAAACGTGTTTTACTCTAAAACTGTGAGAAAATCTCAGCCATAACTCTACACGTGTGTGTCGCGTGTGTGAGCTGATCTCTCAGTAAACAAGTGTGTGTTCGGCTGCAGTTCCACACGCTTCCACTAGAGGAAACTCTCGTTTCCAGTGGGCGAGGAGCACCAGTGTGACTGTTGTTATCAGCACCATGTGTGTGTGTGTGCCAAAACCTTCACCAAATTCCACACCATTCCAATAAAAACACAGAAAGTGAAATGTTCGTGTCGTGACTCACCGGACGGTCTGGCGGGTCTGCGGTAGTTCCCGCTGCTGATCTGCTGCACCAGCTGCTTGTGGTCGTGTCCGTCGAACGGCATGGCTCCGTGGACGAGCGTGTAGAGCAGCACGCCCAGGGACCAGCTGTCCACCTCCGGGCCCCTGTAGGGCCGGCCGTTCACGATCTCGGGCGAGGCGTAGAGGGCGCTGCCGCAGTACGTCTGCAGGAACCGGTCGCCCCGGTACAGGTTCGACAGCCCGAAGTCCGCGATCTGGGGAACAGACAGTCGGTCAGCGTCAGTGCCGTCTCGCCAACTCACGAGAAATCTCTCGTGTTATCAGCGAATTTAACTCTCGTTCCGTTCCCTCTTCACTCGCGTCTCCGTTTCGAAGGGGATTATAAACGTTCGCCTGTTATACCCGCAGTCTTTACTTTAAACGGTTTTCCCTGCTCGTCCAGCAGTGTGTGCTCGTTACTAGACTCGCGGAGTTTATTTGTAAAGCGTTTCACCCGCGCGGGTGACTTTAGTCGCTAACTCAAACAGGACACATGACGATATTAGCAAAGACACGGTCTCGTTTTTTATTATATTATTTAAGTTAGCGTTACTGATATTCAGTGTTGGGGAGTAGTTAACTACAAGTAGCGACGCTACTAACTTAACTACATTTTTCAGTAGCTTGGCTGTAGCTCAGTTGCTTTTTAAACAGTGTAGCTAACTACTTTTTGCAGCAAGTAGCGGTGTAGCGCGAGCAAAAGCTACATTGCGTTTGTCGAGCCTG
This sequence comes from Pimephales promelas, assembly GCF_016745375.1. The sequence continues at coordinate 7,762,191 of NW_024121266.1, read as the reverse complement.
CGCGAATCGTCGCGATGCTAGGATATTCTTCATCTTGTTAGATTAAACTCATTTTTTGCTATTACCGCCACCTGCTGTTTAATCACGCGTCTTGCGGCTAACGGTTCACTGACGTAAAGAAGTGGGTTGACAGTGACACACCCATATTATGATTATGATGGAGCCAGAGGTGACGGCAGATTTAGATGATGGAGAATCAACTAAAGTTAATTACCCATGGCCTTATTTGTCCAAGTTCAATCGGTATTTTTGAGAAAATGTTCTAAATGCAATTTACATTGGATGTATATTTTGTTCTTGCAATGTTGTCGGCTATTTGTTGCAATATTTGAGTGTTGTGTGTAATAAAACAATACTCTATGAAATCATAATTGTATTGCATTGTTTTAAACACTAAATATTTTAATTAAAACATTCATCATTCAGTTATTTATAATATATAATTTATAGCATGTTATAATAATAATATGTAATATAATATGTTGTTCAAAAAGCAAAAGTAGTTTCAACGTAGCTAGCTACTTTTTGATAGTAGCTTGTAGTGTAGCTAGCTACTTTTCCAAAAGGGTAACTTGACTGTAGTTTAACTACTTTAACTTGTGAGTAGCTTGTCAAACTACAGTTTCAGAGTAGCTTCCCCAACACCGCTGATATTTATTTCAACGCTTGATTAGTGTCGTTTCTTTGACGTGTTTGATGTTTGAGCCTCGTTTATTATGTATTATGTCGTGACTAGCGCTAGTTTCCATCAGTGCGGTTTTACAGCTCGTCTCATAAAGCAGAAAGTAGATTAACGCCGCTATCTCACACTGTGTGTTTATGGCCTTGTTCAATAAAACAACAAGCGAGCAGCGACAGAATGATTTTGTGCACACACACACACACACACACGAGCTAACCCTAACCCTCGCTCCTGAACTTACTTTTATATTGCCGTCGTCGTCCAGCAAGATGTTCTCCAGCTTCAGGTCACGATGAACAATCCCGTTCTGTAGAGACACACACAACAGCGTTTACAACAGAAACATACGTTTGTGAAAATGCCGATGGAATTTTAGGAACTAAAAAGTCACTTTTTTGGATAATTAATGTGGTCCAGATAACACAACATTTAGACTTCTGTGGACTAAAGCGATCTCCTTTATTATATTAACCCAGTTCAGACGAGGTCACCGTGGGTCGTTGCTTTATTAACCGCTCTACATGTTCCTGGTGTTGGAAGGGAGTTTCCCGAGGAACTGAAACGGTTTCACCCATAAACACTTTCATAAGAAAATCCCCAGATCTTCCAGCGCAGAAACACACGTCTGAGATCGCAAGATTACTGATGTCTTTAAAGAAGTCACAAAGTTATTTTATTATATTGTGAAATATTAATCATTATAGACCATTTCACAAGATGTAAACGACACTGGTCCAGAAACACTTCCTGTTTCAGTTTGTAACTGTTTTCTTTATTTCACATGTCAAGAAAACATCTTAAAGATGTTTGTTGAACTTTTGTTCTGTTGGTTGTATTTTATCCCAGCTTTTATGTAGTGTTAAAAAACTGAAACAGGAAGTGCTTCTGGACCAGTGTTGTTTACATCTTGTGAAATGGTCTATAAATGTCTTTACTGTCACTTTTGATCAGTTTAATTCATCCTCGATGAATAAAAGTACCGATTTATTTTTGTAAATAACTTTAACATTTAAATAACTGGACACTGATAATAATCCTCATATTCGAGTGATTTCTGAAGGGTCATGTGACTCTGAAGACTGGAGTAATGATGATAACACTTTACAATAGAAAGAAAACTCATAATATTTCACAATATTACTTTTGTGTGTATTTTATATCAAATAAACATTGCGTTGTTGAGCAGAAGAGACTTCTTTTAAAAACATTAATAATCTTACTGATCCAAAACTCTGTAAATAAGAGTGTGTGTGTGTGTGTGTGTGTGTGTGTGTAGACAGGAATGCGTGATTGTGTTTCTCTGCAGGAGGGCGAAACTCCTCGTCTAACATCAGAACAAAAGCTGGTCTCTAACGGGACGTTCTGTTTCGGGGACGTCTCGCAAACATCATCATCATCATCATGTTTACACGCTAAACAGTTTTACACTCAAACACACACTGCCTTTGAAAAGCTCATGTTTTTACTAGAATAATCTCTTCTGCTCATCAAGGCTGCGTTTATTTGACTAAAATACAAAAAAATAGTAATATTGTGAATTATTAGTAAAGGGAATATACAGTAAAGTGTGATTTATTCGTGTGTATTTATCATCATTACTCCAGTCTTCAGAGTCACATGACCCTTCAGAAATCCCTCTAATATGAGGATCTGATGCTCAACACAGTTATGATTATTATCAGTGTTGATTTACATTTTTATTTCAGGATTCTGTGATGAATAGAAAGTGGAAATCTGACCTGCTTGTGCGAGTGTGTGTCGGATATGTGAGTTAGCGTGTGTGTCGTGTTAGCGCTGTGCTAGTGTTCCTGCATTAGCGTGTGCAAGCGTGAACGTCTCTCTAGATCTGCTCATTCATGCGGACAGTGATGTGTGTTACGCAATACATCCACTGTCTCTCTGCACCCCTCCTCAGCGCACAGCATTCTGGGTAGTTTTGCAGACTGGGAGAAATGTTCACATGACGTGGAACTAATATTTAGTCCCGCTGACCTTTGCTTTCACAGATATTTGTGAAGCCAGACAGTCAAACTTAAAGCGCCTGAGCAGCAATAACACATGTAACACACCTCCGAAATTAAAGAAGATTATTGCCATCACTGATCTCTGAGAAACTTAGAAATAAACGTCTTTATCGCATCTAAATAATTCATTAATAAATCGAAATATTTTTTACAACTTTACAATAGAAAATGACTGTATAGAAATCAGGGTTATTACAGTTAACTAAAACAAAACCATAAAAAAGTTGCGTTGTGAGTATTTGCGGAGCGTGTGTGTGTGTGTGTGTGTGTGACTCACGCGATGGCAGTATTGAGTGTGTGTGTGTGTGTGTGTGTGTGTGTGTGTGTGTGACTCACGCGATGGCAGTATTGAGTGTGTGTGTGTGTGTGTGTGTGTGTGTGTGTGTGACTCACGCGATGGCAGTATTGCACGGCAGAGACGATCTGTCTGAAGAAGAGTCGGGCTTCGGCCTCAGAGATGCGCTGTCTCTCGCTCATGTAGTCGTACAGATCTCCTTTACTGCCCAGCTCCATCACGATCACGATCTTATCCTTGTTCTCGAACACTGAAACACACACACACAGCAGCTTTAAAAATAATGCAACGACGTGTGTTTCCCGAAGAGAATAGCGTCTCAGTCCAGCTCATTTCTGCTGTAAGAGAGTTATTAATATAGTTCACACACTCTTAGAAGAAAAGGTTCTATCAGCGCTACGTATTTGGAACCCCTAAAAGGTTCTGTACACTTTAAAAAAATATAGAACTCTATATAGAACCCTGGGGTTCCGTACTTGGCCAATAGAACCTTTTACCAAAAAAAAATGGTTCTATATAGAACCATTTTGGAGTTCCATTCCTGGTTCTAAATAGAACCATTCCTTCTAAGAGTGTATATATATATACAGCCGCTCTGGAGAAACCGTGATGTTGTACTGCTGAATATTACATGAACCGAGTCAAGCCAAAGCCAGAGGCGGTGTCCGTCATCACTCGACTGATTTCTTTCACATGGCACTAATGAGCTCTCGCTGGCGTTATGTTAATGAGCGGGGTGTAATTGTGGTGCGCTGAAGCACAGTAAAGCAGTTTTTGGGGTTTGTCTTGATTACATAATGAGAACAAACAGGTTTGCGTGACTGAAGAATCCCAGCGATGTGAAACAAGAGCGCTCTCATCCTTCATGTACCTTCATATATGGAGATGATGTGAGGATGGCTGAGCGACGACATGATCTCGATCTCCCGCCGAATGTGGATCAGATCCTGATCGTCTTTAATCTTCTCCTTACGGATGGACTTTATGGCCACCTGAACACACAAACACAAGCGTCACAGGGTTCCTCTCAGCCATCAGTCTATTCCAGTTCATTTAATCATGCTTAATCAAATCATATCGAATCATTTTAACTTATTTTCACAGATATATAGCCAAATAGAGTACAAATGCATTGAAATATTTAGGTTATATGATATTATATTAATAGTTTTAACATATTTAATGTGATTAAAATGTTGATATTTAACATATTACTGCTAATAATATTAAATATTTTAATTGTATTCACACAAAATTCTATTATTTCGACCGAATGACCGAATTCACTTTAGTTTTTGCGCATCGATCATGAAACGAGAGCAGAGTTATTGTTTGTAATCAATCATACTTTGAGGTATGTATTCCTCCAGCGAGGCGTCTCGCGGGTCACATGACCTCACAGGATAACGTCAGTGGTGTGTGATGTCAGAGGAAGCACTCATTTGCACATGAAGGGATGCGCTTGGTCTTTGTGTCTCGGGTCTTTTGTCTCTTTTGTGAGTCTGTATGCGAGTATCTGCGTGCCATCCCGCATGTTTGACATTCCACAGGGTGTGTGTGTGTGTGTGTGTGTGTCTACAGGGTCACTAAAGACCAGCAGATGGACAAACACAACTGAAGACGCACAGGAATGTCACACACACCTGCGCTCAAGCGTCAGACTGAGGTGTTTTTAGAGACCAAACAACATACACACACACACACACACACACACACAGAACAAATAAAAGTGAAGCTCAAAACAATCATTTCTAAGAGTGAACGATGACGCAAACAGGGAACGTTATTAACAGGCGTTACTTTAATAGAATAATACTTTATTAATACGTTCCTCCAAATACTCAAGTTTCTTTAAGTTATCTGGTCTTTAATTATGTTCTCAAAACGTTAGAACAAAAACATTATTTATACGTCCTTCATGGGGCGTTTTTATCAAATGTTTTAGTTGGATGTTCATCTAACTTTTGTTATATATTACTAGTTTCAGAACGTTCTGAGAAATTTCTAAAGTTACATTCTGAGAACTCTCTAATGTAACGCTCCGATAACATTCTAATGTAACGTTCCGATAACATACAAAAGTAACACTCCGATAACATTCAAAAGTAACGTTCCGATAATATTCAAAAGTAACGCTCCGATAACATTCAAAAGTAACGCTCCGATAATATTCAAAAGTAACGCTCCAAGAACATTCAAAAGTAACGCTCCGATAACATTCTAAAGTAACGTTCCGATAATATTCAAAAGTAACGCTCCGATAATATTCAAAAGTAACGTTCCGAGAACATTCAAAAGTAACGCTCCGAGAACATTCAAAAGTAACGTTCCGAGAACATTCAAAAGTAACGTTCCGAGAACATTCAAAAGTAACGCTCCGAGAACATTCAAAAGTAACGTTCCGATAACATTCAAAAGTAACAATCAGAGAACATTCAAAAGTAACGCTCCGAGAACATTCAAAAGTAACGTTCCGATAACATTCAAAAGTAACGTTCCAATAACATTCAAAAGTAACGTTCCAATAACATTCTAAAGTAATGAGAACACTCTAATGTAACGTTCCGATAACATTCAAAAGTAACGATCCAATAACATTCAAAAGTAACGTTCTGAGAACATTCAAAAGTAACGTTCCGAGAACATTCAAAAGTAACGCTCCGAGAACATTCAAAAGTAACGTTCCGATAACATTCAAAAGTAACAATCAGAGAACATTCAAAAGTAACGCTCCGAGAACATTCAAAAGTAACGTTCCGATAACATTCAAAAGTAACGTTCCAATAACATTCTAAAGTAATGAGAACACTCTAATGTAACGTTCCGATAACATTCAAAAGTAACGATCCAATAACATTCAAAAGTAACGTTCTGAGAACATTCAAAAGTAACGCTCCGATAACATTCAAAAGTAACGCTCCGAGAACATTCAAAAGTAACGTTCCAATAACATTCTAAAGTAACATTCTGAGAACACTCTAATGTAACGTTCCGATAACCTTCAAAAGTAACGTTCCGAGAACATTCAAAAGTAACGTTCTGATAACATTCAAAAGTAACGTTCCAATAACATTCTAAAGTAATGAGAACACTCTAATGTAACGTTCCGATAACATTCAAAAGTAACGTTCTGAGAACATTCAAAAGTAACGCTCCGATAACATTCAAAAGTAACGCTCCGATAACATTCAAAAGTAACGTTCTGATAACATTCAAAAGTAACGCTCCGAGAACATTCAAAAGTAACGTTCTGATAACATTCAAAAGTAACGCTCCGAGAACATTCAAAAGTAACGTTCCAATAACATTCTAAAGTAATGAGAACACTCTAATGTAACGTTCCGATAACATTCAAAAGTAACGTTCTGATAACATTCAAAAGTAACGTTCCAATAACATTCAAAAGTAACGTTCTGATAACATTCAAAAGTAACGTTCCAATAACATTCAAAAGTAACGTCCGATAACATTCAAAAGTAACGTTCCAATAACATTCAAAAGTAACGTTCCGATAACATTCAAAAGTAACGTTCTGATAACATTCAAAAGTAACGCTCCGAGAACATTTAAAAGTAACGTTCCAATAACATTCTAAAGTAATGAGAACACTCTAATGTAACGTTCCAATAACATTCAAAAGTAACGTTCTGAGAACATTCAAAAGTAACGCTCCGATAACATTCAAAAGTAACGTTCCAATAACATTCTAAAGTAACATTCTGAGAACACTCTAATGTAACGTTCCGATAACATTCAAAAGTAACGTTCCGAGAACACTAAAGTAACATTCTGAGAACACTCTAATGTAACGTTCCGAGAATATTCAGAATGAACGTTTTCTTAACTGGATTGTTCTAGAAAGGTTTTCTGAGGCCTCGGTCATGATAAACGTGGTTTCGCAGCTCCTGTATCCCCTGAACAAAGACGCCATGATTTATGATTAACCATCAGTGTTTCAGGGAAGCTCTATAAATAGCCTGAGCCGTCGGGCGTGTTATCGCTAGCATCAGCGAGTCTGTTATCAGTGCTGAGAAAGACCTGTCTCGACTCGCCCACACTAACTCTCTCTCTTTCCTGAGAATCATGTCATCATGTCCTTCCTGACACTCGAGCCCTCGGGGGAGTGAGCGCAGCGTCTGGGATTCTGGCGGGGGAACTTTGGTTTATTTTTCGATTTTCAATAATAATAATAATTATTATTATTATTCAAAATTATATCTATATATATGGGAAGAAAAACTGCTTGAGATATTAAGATTTGCTCTCAGAGAATAATTATCAGAATAGTTACTAAGAGTAAAACTTATTATAAATAGTTCATCTCATTTTATTTATTAGCCTAAATCAAATGTTAAAATAATTCAATATTTAAGTTAGTGCAGTTTGCGGTTTGTGCTTAGCAACAGAATGTTCATGTTCAAAAACATGTAAATAATTATTATTTGATAATAAGCCTGAGATAATAAGACGTGTTTTCATAGCAAAAATAGTTTTCCATCTAAAACTATGTTTAAAAATAATTAAATTGGCTGTATAAGTCATTTTAACTTAAATAATATATTATGTTTAAATTTCTTAAATGTCATTTTTACAGCATATAAATCATATAATATTTTGTTTCGTGCCTCTAAAGTAAGAAAACACACTTTACCGCAAATATCTTTCCAGATATTGACTTGACTAATAATTATATGATCAATGATTTAAGTTGAAATGATTGCGTTAAATTTAAGTACAGCAACAGTGTGCACACGATGGGTTTCTCTCGACAAGCAGACGTGACATCACTTCCTGCAGGAGCTCGTCCTGACAAACACAGCAGTCTCTCAGAGATGGG
>NW_024121266.1:7737971-7753853 GCF_016745375.1 Pimephales promelas | reverse complement strand
AACACCAAAGCGTGTTTTTGAGACTGTCTTTGATTCACTGCAGTTTTAAGGAGGAAATACTCAGCAATGCTGTCCACTTATCAACGCACACACGGTGTGTGTTAAAGCGGTTTAAAAACACCACATTAACAACATTAAAAGCTGGATTTACACCACAGGGGGACTTTAAAATGTGAACTGGAATACAGTCTACAATAAAATAATTTACAAGAACGCATTTTCAACTTAATTTGTGCTGTTTTATTGGTCCACTGATTCAAGCAGACGTCAGGGCTTATAGAGCAGGCACTTTGGCAAATAAACATACAGAAACTAAACAAATATGGCACCAAACAGAAGAAAACCCTTAATAACCATTAAACCCCTGACAAGATCTCTAATGGACTCTTACCAATACTGTGATGAAGTTTAGACACTCAAGACAAGCAGATTTACTGATAAACACCCTGTTATGACACTGAAATATCACTCTTTCCCACTCGTAACTTGCCTTTACCACTGGAAGTAAACGTCCAGATGCCCAAAACCATTTTAACACATTTCTCAAAAGGATTCGGAGACAAAAAAAATCCACTTTTAGTGTAATCCTGTTGTGTGGGGAGGTCACGGCGCACTTCACCATCCTAATAAACTCCTAACATGTCTAGACTACATAAAGTCATAAAAAGACAGTAGTTTACTGTATCCGTCGCACACGTGTCAATAATGGCATGTTGTAAAACTCAGAAATTGGCGGGAACGATCTTAAGGACTTTAGTCGATTTTCGCCAATTGAGTTCTTGCACGTGTTCTTGTACATTTTTGTCATCTACCAGCAATATTCACCTTTAAAACAAACATGATCTAAGTTCACAGTGCGTCTTTGGTACTTTTTGACCCTAAACAGTCAGAAATTCGGCAGGAACGATCTTAAGGAAAGCTTAAGGCAATCTTCGCAAATTGAGCCGTTTTGAGTTTTCCTGCACGTGTTCTTGTACATTATTGTCATCTACCACCAATATTCACCTTTAAAACAAATTCACGATGGATCTTTGGCACTTTTTGTCTAGCCGACACCCTAAACAGTCATGTGACCGTCAAACATCTCAAAGGATAACAAGTTAGTTGTTGATCATTTGACAAAACAAAAGGCACTTTTCTCAAATCAAGTCTACATTATAAAAGCGGTTTTGGTTGCAAACGCACCAAAAATCTCCCGTTCCTCGGAATGAAATGTTTCCCCTCACGCAGGACTTCCTGTCCTCTTGAAGACCCACTTCCTGTCTGGCCTGAAGCCGTTCAAGGAACGCTTTCCTTGTTTTGTTTCCTTTCTAGGCACAGCCGAGTTGCTGATTCGTCGTTGTCCGTCTTAGCTGGCAGTCGCTCCCAAGGCTTGCTTGTAAGTCCGAGTGACGTTCTCGCAGTCGGAGATTGAAACACGCTATCGGACACTCCCGCACGATAGCAAGCTACGTCCATTTCCCAGTGTCCCTTGAGCAGAGTCCCTGGCCCGTCCTCTCTTAAGTCGAGGAGATTATCAGCGGATACGCATCCTCGCATTCTTCGCCTCTCCATCGGAGCGTTGGGAATCTCCCGATCGGGAAGGTCCAGTCTGTCGAAAGACTCGGAGGAGAGAATGCTGTCCTCGCTGATTGCTCCGCTCGGTCGGGACTTGTTGACCACCGAGGGCACGGACGGCGAGAGCTTATCCAGAGATCCGAATCCCTGGAGTCCTCCGGAAAACTTGCCGTGGCGTTTGAGGATTCCCTTGCGGTTCTGCGCAGGCGACACGTTCCCGAGAGTCTGCCCGGAGTCGTAACTTCCCTCCGGGGATGAGGAGTAGTATCCCGACTCGCCTTCGGAAGGCTTCTTCAGGATGCCTTTAGGCGGAGGAGGCGGAGCCAAAGAGTTGTTGGTTTTCTCCTCCAAGGGCGTAGCCTGGGAGTCCCCGGGAGCCAGTTTCTGTTTTAGACTTCCACGCTTCTTCAGGATGCCTTTAAACGGGCGAGGTGATTCCTGCATTGTTTGCGAAACGTTGTTTTCTTTGCGCGACCTGCGTATTGAGCGCTGTCGCTGTACTGGTTCTCCTCCGCCCGTACGCAATAGGCAACGCATCTTAGAACCGTTTTCCAGGAGAGGGCGCGAGGTGCGGCGTAGCCAGTCGGCGATGCGAGTCGGGCCGCTGGTTTGAGACGCTACATGTGTCGGACACACCGCTGCGGTGTCGTTCTGAGCCTGCAGGGGGAGCTGATAGCCCCAGTTGAGCCACCAGTGACCCGCGATCTCATCCAGCGTAGCTCTACGGTCTGGGTTCACCATCAACATCCAGCGGATCAAACCACACGCGTCTGCGGGGCGACAAAGAGCATTAGCATTGGATTTAGCAACAGGGATGTCCAATCCTAATCAACCCATATGCGCTGTTCGTTAAATAAATGTAATTTTACTCCGTTTTTTAATGTTTATACTCCATATTTCTGCATTTTTGGGATGATTTATTATATATTTTTAATTTATATAAATATTTTTAAAATAAAAACCCAGCTTTTTATGTAAAATTCACTTTATAAAAGACCCACATTTCTAACTTCTTTCATCCATGGGGATAATATGACATGGTTTAACCAGTAGATGGCTGCAGGGCTCCACTATTGGACTAACTGAAAGATATATTTCCACAAGTGCTTCCAGTTGTATTCATATCTACATATTATGAAGTCACAATTATAACAATAAAAATAACTTTGTCAAAGTTTAGCATGTTTTTGTTTTGTACTTGCTGTCTTTCATTTAGTCAAATGGGAAATAAGGGATCTCTGCAGCCATCTACTGGTAAATCTAAATATATAATAAATCCTCCAAAAACTGCACGAAACATTAATAAACCAAGTAAAAAAAATTATATTTGCCAATTTTATACTAATATCTACTAATGCCTACTAAAGGTGTGTATGAGCCAAACTCTGCAGAAAGGTGGCGCTCCAGAAGCAGGATTGGAGTCATTGGACACCCCTATTCAGTGAGAGTTGGCGATGTGGGCGTGTCCAGCAATGTGCCGCGGTTTCAAAGGTCTATGCAAATGATCAACAATATCGAATGCTCAATGCTATGGGATACTGAAATCCATTGTTCCTGAGGACACGCCAAACGTACACATTGGCAACTCTTCCGTATTCAACTCAACGCTTGTTAGCAGAGACTCTAAAAATAGCCTGTGTACTGTTGGGGTGTGGCTCCAGGAACCGGTCCGGCAAGACCAGCTCGTGTTACTCTGGGCTCGCCATATGCAGAGATTAAAGCAGAAAGAAACTTATTTTCAATAAGTGAAAGCATGGTGACTATACGACCTCCGGCAATAAAGCTGCTGTCGTTGTGTACTTGACTCTCAGATCAACTCGATTTTACGAGGCTGCCAAGGTCAAGGCCGTTATCTGCTAGCTCTCGCTATACAACATCCACAGGGTTTACTAAGCTTGGACCTTCGACAAACACAGTAAACCAGTTCCGTGTCTACGTTTAACCCTTATTCCTTTATTTCAATTAATTAACTGTCACCGTCCCACAGGTGGGACGTTTGCCACTATATTTTTAAAACAATAATATCTTAGTAAATACCTTAAATAATATTGACAAACTATATATCATTTGAAAGCTTACAATCTCTAGTGACTGATTTTCAAAATATATTACAGAGAAGCCATAATTTATCAATATGCAACAAGAATATTTTCATACTCATAAGGCGTGTTCAGACCTTTATTTTAAAATAGCAGTAAACATGAAAAATCATGAAAAAATGGTAGATACCTCAGTTTGTTTTCATGCCAAAAGTTCAAAAGATAGCATCCATTCAATTATTTTGGAAAAAAAAAGGTCTGAAAAGTTTGAAATATCAAGAAAAAAATAATAAATTCACCATTTGTGACGTGTCAGCTAGCTATGACTTACATGCGTGTTCTTTGTATGTTTCTTAGAGGTTCAATTCATATCAAAATCTGCCAAACTTCCCATGCTACTCCTGAATAGGATCTCTACTTCAGAAATTGTATGAAAATTGTGAAAATAATGGTTTATATCACTCAAAACACGAATGGAAATGCAGACGCCCTTATATGGGCAGTAATGGAGTCTGATTGTGCCCTAGTGGAAAAGTTTGGTACTGCGCTCAAACTAAATCTCATTTTTTGAGATATCAACCTAAAATTTGAAACACAACTTGTCCAGATTTTTGGCTTTGATCTTTCTGCCGTTTTAGAGTAGCCCAGGTTTTGAAAATATATATTTTATGTAAAATATGAATAATTAATATTTTTACATTGTACATTTCCATAAACTCAAACTTCTATAACTTTTTTTCTGTTTCACTTTCTTAATTTATTTCACTTCTACAAAAATGTGACAAATGTCTTCTTTAAAACAAGACCAATCATATGTCTATATTCCAAAGCATTCTTGAATTACAACCATTTAAGTTCGAAATGTGCATTTTCATGTCTATTCAAAAAAGGGGGGGTGACAGTTAAGAGGTTAAATTAATGTACTATATATTCGTTCGATAAGGTTTTTTTTATTTAATATTTTGTATGATTAGGCGATTTTATGCTACTAAATTACATTTACGCAGTATTTATAATTTATTTATTCACATTTTGAGCATAGACCCGGAAGCTACATTTCCAACTTAAACTGGTAAATCTGGAACGCTTTAGCGCGACAGACCGAAGTTTTTCGATTTATATGTGAAATTTTCAAAAACGTGTTTTACTCTAAAACTGTGAGAAAATCTCAGCCATAACTCTACACGAGTGTGTCGCGCGTGTGAGTTGATCTCTCAGTAAACAAGTGTGTGTTCGGCTGCAGTTCCACACGCTTCCACTAGAGGAAACTCTCGTTTCCAGTGGGCGAGGAGCACCAGTGTGACTGTTGTTATCAGCACCATGTGTGTGTGTGTGTGCCAAAACCTTCACCAAATTCCACACCATTCCAATAAAAACACAGAAAGTGAAATGTTCGTGTCGTGACTCACCGGACGGTCTGGCGGGTCTGCGGTAGTTCCCGCTGCTGATCTGCTGCACCAGCTGCTTGTGGTCGTGTCCGTCGAACGGCATGGCTCCGTGGACGAGCGTGTAGAGCAGCACGCCCAGGGACCAGCTGTCCACCTCCGGGCCCCTGTAGGGCCGGCCGTTCACGATCTCGGGCGAGGCGTAGAGGGCGCTGCCGCAGTACGTCTGCAGGAACCGGTCGCCCCGGTACAGGTTCGACAGCCCGAAGTCCGCGATCTGGGGAACAGACAGTCGGTCAGCGTCAGTGCCGTCTCGCCAACTCACGAGAAATCTCTGGTGTTATCAGCGAATTTAACGATAAGACATGCTCTCGTTCCGTTCCCTCTTCACTCGCGTCTCCGTTTCGAAGGGGATTATAAACGTTCGCCTGTTATACCCGCAGTCTTTACTTTAAATGGTTTTCCCTGCTCGTCCAGCAGTGTGTGCTCGTTACTAGACTCGCGGAGTTTATTTGTAGCGCGTTTCACACGCGCGGGTGACTTTAGTCGCTAACTCAAACAGGACACATGACGATATTAGCAAAGACACGGTCTCGTTTTTTATTATATTATTTAAGTTAGCGTTACTGATATTCAGTGTTGGGGAGTAGTTAACTACAAGTAGCGACGCTACTAACTTAACTACATTTTTCAGTAGCTTGGCTGTAGCTCAGTTGCTTTTTAAACAGTGTAGCTAACTACTTTTTGCAGCAAGTAGCGGTGTAGCGCGAGCAAAAGCTACATTGCGTTTGTCGAGCCTGCGCGAATCGACGCGATGCTAGGATATTCTTCATCTTGTTAGATTAAACTCATTTTTTGCTATTACCGCCACCTGCTGTTTAATCACGCGTCTTGCGGCTAACGGTTCACTGACGTAAAGAAGTTGGTTGACAGTGACACACCCATATTATGATTATGATGGAGCCAGAGGTGACGGCAGATTTGGAGGATGGAGAAACAACTAACGTTAATTACCCATGGCCTTATTTGTCCAAGTTCAATCGGTATTTTTGAGAAAATGTTCTAAATGCAATTTACATTGGATGTATATTTTGTTCTTGCAATGTTGTCGGCTATTTGTTGCAATATTTGAGTGTTGTGTGTAATAAAACAATACTCTATGAAATCATAATTGTATTGCATTGTTTTAAACACTAAATATTTTAATTAAAACATTCATCATTCAGTTATTTATAATATATAATTTATAGCATGTTATAATAATAATAAGTAATATAATATGTTGTTCAAAAAGCAAAAGTAGTTTCAACGTAGCTAGCTACTTTTTGATAGTAGCTTGTAGTGTAGCTAGCTACTTTTCCAAAAGGGTAACTTGACTGTAGTTTAACTACTTTAACTTGTGAGTAGCTTGTCAAACTACAGTTTCAGAGTAGCTTCCCCAACACTGCTGATATTTATTTCAACGCTTGATTAGTGTCGTTTCTTTGACGTGTTTGGTGTTTGAGCCTCGTTTATTATGTATTATGTCGTGACTAGCGCTAGTTTCCATCAGTGCGGTTTTACAGCTCGTCTCATAAAGCAGAAAGTAGATTAACGCCGCTATCTCACACTGTGTGTTTATGGCCTTGTTCAATAAAACAACAAGCGAGCAGCGACAGAATGATTTTGTGTGTCTAAGATTACGGCTGCGCGCACACACACACACACACACGAGCTAACCCTAACCCTCGCTCCTGAACTTACTTTTATATTGCCGTCGTCGTCCAGCAAGATGTTCTCCAGCTTCAGGTCACGATGAACAATCCCGTTCTGTAGAGACACACACAACAGCGTTTACAACAGAAACGTACGTTTGTGAAAATGGCGATGGAATTATAGGAACTAAAAAGTCACTTTTTTCCTTTTTGTCAACTTGGATAATTAATGTGGTCCAGATAACACAACATTTAGACTTCTGTGGACTAAAGCGATCTCCTTTATTATATTAACCCAGTTCAGACGAGGTCACCGTGGGTCGTTGCTTTATTAACCGCTCTACATGTTCCTGGTGTTGGAAGGGAGTTTCCCAAAGGAACTGAAACGGTTTCACCCATAAACACTTTCATAAGAAAATCCCCAGATCTTCCAGCGCAGAAACACACGTCTGAGATCGCAAGATTACTGATGTCTTTAAAGAAGTCACAATTACAACTGTAATTATTATTTTATTATATTGTGAAATATGAATCATTATAAATGTCTTTACTGTCACTTTTGATCAGTTTAATTCATCCTCGATGAATAAAAGTACCGATTTATTTTGTAAATAACTTTAACATTTAAATAACTGGACACTGATAATAATCCTCATATTCGAGTGATTTCTGAAGGGTCATGTGACTCTGAAGACTGGAGTAATGATGATAACACTTTACAATAGAAAGAAAACTCATAATATTTCACAATATTACTTTTGTGTCTATTTTATATCAAATAAACATTGCGTTGTTGAGCAGAAGAGACTTCTTTTAAAAACATTAATAATCTTATTGATCCAAAACTCTGTAAATAAGAGTGTGTGTGTGTGTGTGTGTGTGTGTAGACAGGAATGCGTGATTATGCTTCTCTGCAGGAGGGCGAAACTCCTCGTCTAACATCAGAACAAAAGCTGGTCTCTAACGGGACGTTCTGTTTCGGGGACGTCTCGCAAACAACATCATCATCATCATGTTTACACGCTAAACAGTTTTACACTCAAACACACACTGCCTTTGAAAAGCTCATGTTTTTACTAGAATAATCATCAAGGCTGCGTTTATTTGACTAAAATACAAAAAAATAGTAATATTGTGAATTATTAGTAAAGGGAATATATAGTAAAGTGTGATTTATTCCTGTGAATTTATCATCATTACTCCAGTCTTCAGAGTCACATGACCCTTCAGAAATCCCTCTAATATGAGGATCTGATGATCAACACAGTTATGATTATTATCAGTGTTGATTTACATTTTTATTTCAGGATTCTGTGATGAATAGAAAGTGGAAATCTGACCTGCTTGTGCGAGTGTGTGTCGGATATGTGAGTTAGCGTGTGTGTCGCTGCTGTTAGCGCTGTGCTAGTGTTCCTGCATTAGCGTGTGCAAGCGTGAACGTCTCTCTAGATCTGCTCATTCATGCGGACAGTGATGTGTGTTACGCAATACATCCACTGTCTCTCTGCACCCCTCCTCAGCGCACAGCATTCTGGGTAGTTTTGCAGACTGGGAGAAATGTTCACATGACGTGGAACTAATATTTAGTCCCGCTGACCTTTGCTTTCACAGATATTTGTGAAGCCAGACAGTCAAACTTAAAGCGCCTGAGCAACAATAACACGCGTAACACACCTCCGAAATTAAAGAAGATTATTGCCATCACTGATCTCTGAGAAACTTAGAAATAAACGTCTTTATCGCATCTAAATAATTCATTAATAAATCTAAATATTTTTTACAACTTTACAATAGAAAATTACTGTATAGAAATCAGGGTTATTACAGTTAACTAAAACAAAACCATAAAAAAGTTGCGTTGTGAGTATTTGCGGAGCGTGTGTGTGTGTGTGTGTGTGACTCACGCGATGGCAGTATTGAGTGTGTGTGTGTGTGTGTGTGTGTGTGTGTGTGTGACTCACGCGATGGCAGTATTGCACGGCAGAGACGATCTGTCTGAAGAAGAGTCGGGCTTCGGCCTCAGAGATGCGCTGTCTCTCGCTCATGTAGTCGTACAGATCTCCTTTACTGCCCAGCTCCATCACGATCACGATCTTATCCTTGTTCTCGAACACTGAAACACACACACACAGCAGCTTTAAAAATAATGCAACGACGTGTGTTTCCCGAAGAGAATAGCGTCTCAGTCCAGCTCATTTCTGCTGTAAGAGAGTTATTAATATAGTTCACACACTCTTAGAAGAAAAGGTTCTATCAGCGCTACGTATTTGGAACCCCTAAAAGGTTCTATACACTTTAAAAAAATATAGAACTCTATATAGAACCCTGGGGTTCCGTACTTGGCCAATAGAACCTTTTACCAAAAAAAAATGGTTCTATATAGAACCATTTTGGAGTTCCATTCTTGGTTCTAAATAGAACCATTCCTTCTAAGAGTGTATGTATATATACAGCCGCTCTGGAGAAACCGTGATGTTGTACTGCTGAATATTACATGAACCGAGTCAAGCCAAAGCCAGAGGCGGTGTCCGTCATCACTCGACTGATTTCTTTGACATGGCACTAATGAGATCTCGCTGGCGTTATGTTAATGAGCGGGGTGTAATTGTGGTGCGCTGAAGCACAGTAAAGCAGTTTTTGGGGTTTGTCTTGATTACATAATGAGAACAAACAGGTTTGCGTGACTGAAGAATCCCAGCGATGTGAAACGAGCGCTCTCATCCTTCATGTACCTTCATATATGGAGATGATGTGAGGATGGCTGAGCGACGACATGATCTCGATCTCCCGCCGAATGTGGATCAGATCCTGATCGTCTTTAATCTTCTCCTTACGGATGGACTTTATGGCCACCTGAACACACAAACACAAGCGTCACAGGGTTCCTCTCAGCCATCAGTCTATTCCAGTTCACTTAATCATGCTTAATCAAATTATATCGAATCATTTTAACTTATTTTCACAGATATACAGCCAAATAGAGTACAAATGCATTGAAATATTTAGGTTATATGATATTATATTAATAGTTTTAACATATTTAATGTGATTAAAATGTTGATATTTAACATATTACTGCTAATAATATTAAATATTTTAATTGTATTCACACAAAATTCTATTATTTCGACCGAATGACCGAATTCACTTTAGTTTTTGCGCATCGATCATGAAACGAGAGCAGAGTTATTGTTTGTAATCAATCATACTTTGAGGCATGTATTCCTCCAGCGAGGCGTCTCGCGGGTCACATGACCTCACGGGATAACGTCAGTGGTGTGTGATGTCAGAGGAAGCACTCATTTGCACATGAAGGGATGCGCTTGGTCTTTGTGTCTCGGGTCTTTTGTCTCTTTTGTGAGTCTGTATGCGAGTATCTGCGTGCCATCCCGCATGTTTGACATTCCACAGGGTGTGTGTGTGTGTGTGTGTGTGTCTACAGGGTCACTGAAGACCAGCAGATGGACAAACACAACTGAAGACGCACAGGAATGTCACACACACCTGCGCTCAAGCGTCAGACTGAGGTGTTTTTAGAGACCAAACAACACACACACACACACACACACACACACAGAACAAATAAAAGTGAAGCTCAAAACAATCATTTCTAAGAGTGAACGATGACGCAAACAGGGAACGTTATTAACAGGCGTTACTTTAATAGAATAATACTTTAATAATACGTTCCTCCAAATACTCAAGTTTCTTTAAGTTATCTGGTCTTTAATAGTGTTCTCAAAACGTTAGAACAAAAACATTATTTATACGTCCTTCATGGGGCGTTTTTATCAAATGTTTTAGTTGGATGTTCATCTAACTTTTGTTATATATTACTAGTTTTAGAACGTTCAGAGAAATTTCTAAAGTTACATTCAGAGAACACTCTAATGTAACGCTCCGATAACATTCAAAAGTAACGTTCCGATAACATTCAAAAGTAACGTTCCGATAATATTCAAAAGTAACGCTCCGATAATATTCAAAAGTAACGTTCCGATAATATTCAAAAGTAACGTTCCGATAATATTCAAAAGTAACGCTCCGATAATATTCAAAAGTAACGTTCCGATAATATTCAAAAGTAACGCTCCGATAACATTCAAAAGTAACGTTCCGATAATATTCAAAAGTAACGTTCTGATAATATTCAAAAGTAACGTTCCGATAACATTCAAAAGTAACGCTCCGATAACATTCAAAAGTAACGTTCCGATAATATTCAAAAGTAACGTTCTGATAATATTCAAAAGTAACGTTCCGATAATATTCAAAAGTAACGCTCCGAGAACATTCAAAAGTAACGTTCCGATAATATTCAAAAGTAACGCTCCGATAACATTCAAAAGTAACGTTCCGATAACATTCAAAGTAACGTTCCGATAATATTCAAAAGTAACGCTCCGATAATATTCAAAAGTAACGTTCCGATAATATTCAAAAGTAACGTTCCGATAATATTCAAAAGTAACGCTCCGATAATATTCAAAAGTAACGTTCCGATAATATTCAAAAGTAACGCTCCGATAACATTCAAAAGTAACGTTCCGATAATATTCAAAAGTAACGTTCTGATAATATTCAAAAGTAACGTTCCGATAACATTCAAAAGTAACGCTCCGATAACATTCAAAAGTAACGTTCCGATAATATTCAAAAGTAACGTTCTGATAATATTCAAAAGTAACGTTCCGATAATATTCAAAAGTAACGCTCCGAGAACATTCAAAAGTAACGTTCCGATAATATTCAAAAGTAACGCTCCGATAACATTCAAAAGTAACGTTCCGATAACATTCAAAAGTAACGTTCCGATAATATTCAAAAGTAACGCTCCGATAATATTCAAAAGTAACGTTCCGATAATATTCAAAAGTAACGTTCCGATAATATTCAAAAGTAACGCTCCGATAATATTCAAAAGTAACGTTCCGATAATATTCAAAAGTAACGCTCCGATAACATTCAAAAGTAACGTTCCGATAATATTCAAAAGTAACGTTCTGATAATATTCAAAAGTAACGTTCCGATAACATTCAAAAGTAACGTTCCGATAACATTCAAAAGTAACGCTCCGA
Organism: Pimephales promelas; assembly: GCF_016745375.1. The sequence goes on along the minus strand of NW_024121266.1, from coordinate 7,742,099 downwards.
TAACATTCAAAAGTAACGTTCCGATAACATTCAAAAGTAACGCTTCGAGAACATTCAAAAGTAACGCTCCGAGAACATTCTAAAGTAACGCTCCGATAACATTCAAAAGTAACGTTCCGATAACATTCAAAAGTAACGCTCCGAGAACACTCTAATGTAACGTTCCGATAACATTCAAAAGTAACGCTTCGATAACATTCAAAAGTAACGTTCCGATAACATTCAAAAGTAACGTTCCGAGAACATTCAAAAGTAACGCTCCGATAACATTCTAAAGTAAAGTTCCGAGAAGAATCTAATGTAACCCTCCGAGAACATTCAAAAGTAACGTTCCGAGAACACTAAAGTAACATTCTGAGAACATTCTAATGTAACGTTCCGAGAATATTCAGAATGAACGTTTTCTTAACTGGATTGTTCTAGAAAGGTTTTCTGAGGCCTCGGTCATGATAAACGTGGTTTCGCAGCTCCTGTATCCCCTGAACAAAGACGCCATGATTTCTGATTAACCATCAGTGTTTCAGGGAAGCTCTATAAATAGCCTGAGCCGTCGGGCGTGTTATCGCTAGCATCAGCGAGTCTGTTATCAGTGCTGAGAAAGACCTGTCTCGACTCGCCCACACTAACTCTCTCTCTTTCCTGAGAATCATGTCATCATGTCCTTCCTGACACTCGAGCCCTCGGGGGAGTGAGCGCAGCGTCTGGGATTCTGGCCGGGGAACTTTGGTTTATTTTTCGATTTTCAATAATAATAATAATTATTATTATTATTCAAAATTATATCTATATATATGGGAAGAAAAACTGCTTGAGATATTAAGATTTGCTCTCAGAGAATAATTATCAGAATAGTTACTAAGAGTAAAACTTATTATAAATAGTTCATCTCATTTTATTTATTAGCCTAAATCAAATGTTAAAATAATTCAATATTTAAGTTAGTGCGGTTTGTGCTTGACAACAGAATGTTCATGTTCAAAAACATGTAAATAATTATTATTTGATAATAAGCCTGAGATAATAAGATGTGTTTTCATAGCAAAAATAGTTTTCCATCTAAAACTATGTTTAAAAATAATTAAATTGGCTGTATAAGTCATTTTAACTTAAATAATATATTATGTTTAAATTTCTTAAATGTCATTTTTACAGCATATAAATCATATAATATTTTGTTTCGTGCCTCTAAAGTAAGAAAACACACTTTACCGCAAATATCTTTCCAGAAAACGGAATTATTTTACCAAGGCTTTATTCTCATATAAATGTTCTTGTTTTAATAATTATATGATCAATGATTTAAGTTGAAATGATTGCGTTAAATTTAAGTACAGCAACAGTGTGCACACGATGGGTTTCTCTCGACAAGCAGACGTGACATCACTTCCTGCAGGAGCTCGTCCTGACAAACACAGCAGCCTCTCAGAGATGGGTCATGCGCCGGGGTCAGAGGTCAGGGAGAGGCACGTCTGACCCCAGATTGAGAGGAATGTGTGTGTGTGTGTGTGTGTGATGGAGCCGCGGGCGAGCGAGAACCGGACGGACACACACAGTAAACCTGTTTGCCGAGGCTTTACAAACAACACCATCCTCAACATCAATCAGCCTTTACTCTATAGATCAAGGTGTTCTACTATTATTATTATTAACATAATTCATGGTCAAATAGTCAAAACAACAACAATAAAATATCAGATATCTCCCAGTCATTTAATATTAATGATATTATAATATTATTCTTAAATACAGCAAGTCATGACTAATAAATTACTTGAATTATTAATTGAATCTATTTATGTGTTGGTGTTATTGTATTATTCACGAGTTATTTATAATAATATAATGAGTATTGAAAATCAGTCGTACATATAACCAATGAAATAATACGACTTCTCCCAGTGATTTAATATTAATGATGATATTATAATATTATTTGTAAATAAAAAAAATACCATAGTTAGAAAAATGCTCTTACATTTGATGTATCATAATATTATTAATAAATAATAGCACAGTTAAAGATCAGTGTTGTGCAAGTTACTTCCAAACTGTAATACATTAGGTATTACTTGTTACTGTTATTTAAAAGTAATTCATTACCTTACAATATTACTGTCCCAGAATTGTAATGCGTTACATTACTCATGTATTACTTTTGAGTTACTTTCACCAAAATAACTACGTAGTACTTAACTTTGGGGCTGTAACGATATGCAATATGAAACCGAAATCGCGATTCGCCACACGACTCAGATCCACGAACCTACAGAATCGCGACACACCTCTTCCAACTCCAGCGTTATTCTCCTTACCGTCCAGATCCAATGCTGCCTTATCTTTAAATTAGGCTATTAGTATTATTTGAAGTTAACATTATAAAATACGTAGACCTACACCACAAAACTAGTTGAGGATAAATTATTTAAAATTGGGGAAGTCCAGCATTATGGACATGACATTTGCAGTCAAAACTTGAAATAAAAATTCTCAGAAAATACATATATTGAAACGTATATAGGCTACTTCCTTAAAGGACTCCAGACATTAGACAAATATCAGTCTATGTTTTATGTTTAATATTAGGGAAAAGACACACATTCATGCGTGACAAAAAAAAATAGGAGGCAAAATATATTTTTTGTAATTCTGTTAATTACACTGCGCAAATCGGATGAGGAGGGGTTGGCATTTGAGTTTTCGTGTTCGCATTTATGAGGAAAAAACAATGTTAAAGACGCGACCGCTCTGAACTGGCACAAAAAGACTGCTTTAAAACTTTCACATAGTCTGTTGCCTTTAAGAAGTAAAATACACTGTAATACAACTGTAATACAAGCCTGACTGAACATGTAACGAGTAAAATATTACTGAAAATTGATTAGTAATGCCTTACACTACTGCGTTACAGCAAAAAGTAATATGTTACTGTAATGTATTACTTTTGTAATGCGTTACTCCCAACACTGTTAAAGATATATATACTCTTGTCTATTCTAACACTGTTATTAATAAATAATAATAAAAATCACATCGATGATACTAAATCGCCGGTTGTTACTCTTTATTTCTTGAGATATCATTAATATTAAAGCAGTGTGTTGATGAATATGTAATCTCGCGATGTTTCTCACCATTCTCCCGGAGCGGTCCACGGCTCTCTTCACGCGCCCGTACGTGCCGTTCCCGAGGCTCTGCAGGAACTCGTAGCGGTGTTTGATGTTGTGTTTGTGATGGTGTCTCTTCACCGCCTGACGCTTCGCGGGAGAATCTCCCGGAGCCCGTGCACACCCGCCGCCGTCCATATCACACACGATACCCTGAGCCGCGACACACGCGCTGTTGCGAGCGAGTGCGCGAGTGACGCGCGCGCTGATCATACACAGGCTCATGAGAGGCGCGTGTGGGCGTGGCTCCGCTCGATGGGCGTAGCTCTGACGGGAAGGACCGCCCCCGCCCTAAGCGCATTGTTTGTTTTAAAAATAAATGATTTATTGAACAAAGATCACAAAAGTCAAGTCAATTTCACCGTCATTAACTCAGCGCTTTAACATTAGATGTTTCAAAGCAGCTTTACAGAGATAACAGGAGATTACAGTAACAGGTTGTTTCAATAGCCGAATAAAAATAAATAACACGGAACTTAAAAAAAATACATTAAAAATATTTTCTTTAGGTGTAATGAAAGCGTCATGTGTTTACAGTAGAGCAGTGATGAACTGACAGTCGATTACTGTAAATCACCGTCAGAATCGGAACATCAGTGGAGATAAACAGACCACTGTGTGTTATTGATCTGCAGTAATCACTAATCACCATACCCCCGCGTCTGTTCATAATGTCCACAGGAGGGCGCTAATACTGCGGTACAACATTCCCATTTCATCACTATTAAAACTGAAAGTACACTACACAGGGATTTTCCATTTTAGGGAAATCCACAAAAAACCCCGGTGTTTATTAAGTAAAAAAAAAAATACAACAAAGTTGCAGCTTTTAATTTTCAACTTTTAATTTGTTTTATTTTCTTATTCCACTTGACTACTCTTTTTACGATCTCTGCAATCATTACAAAACAATGTCAAATTTACTTTTAAATTATATGTAGGGCTTTATTTATGCAAACACATT
>NW_024121266.1:7695471-7732971 GCF_016745375.1 Pimephales promelas | reverse complement strand
GTACGCACAATATAATAATTAATTCCCTCGTTTTATTAAATCGTACGCACAATATAATAATTAATTCCCTCGTTTTATTAAATGGTACGCACAATATAATAATTAATTCCCTCGTTTTATTAAATCGTACGCACAATATAATAATTAATTCCCTCGTCTTATTAAATTGTACGCACAATATAATAATTAATTCCCTCGTTTTATTAAATTGTACGCACAATATAATAATTAATTCCCTCGTTTTACTAAATCATACACACGATATAATAATTAATTCCCTTGTTTTACTAAATTGTACGCACAATATAATAATTAATTCCCTCGTTTTACTAAATGGTGTGCACAATATAATAATTAATTCTCTCGTTAATCTAAATTGTACGCACAATGTACAATGTGGCCAAAATGTACTAAATCGAGGGAATGAATTATATCATGTGCACGATTTATTTGAATGAGAGAACGAATTATCATACGGTGCGCACGATTGACTAAAATGTAATTTTACAATATATTTATATTTATAATTTTATTTTAAATGTACTTTTATTTTGTGCTACAACCATTTAATTTCAATTGAGCAAGTTTTAATGCTACTAAACATATCAATCTGTTTTTAAATTTAAGTTCATTAATGAATAAAAAATGCGCAATTTAATTTCTTACCATTTAATTCCAACTTTTAATGCAACTCATAATATATATATATATGCAATCATACATTTCATGTTGGAATGAAATGGCATTTTTAAAAATTATGTATATTTTTTTATATACTTGTGTATATATATTTTTATATTTACCTGTGTGTGTGTGTGTGTGTGTGTATATATATATATATATATATGTTGTTTATTGATTTGTTGCTGAAATGATTTGTGTGAAACGCTGCTGGACTGAGAGAGGCGTGTGTGTGTAGCGGTTCATCATCATCGGTTCATGATGTTTGCTAGCGTTAGCGTGTTAGCATGCAGCGCTCACTCAGATTACGGTGTGCAGTGCTGTTGTGTAAGGCAATGACTCAGCATGTCTGGGATTAGGAGCACTTCCTAATAATACCCAGAGTGACTCAGAGTGTGTGTGTGTGTGTGTGTGTGTGTTCGGTCCGGCTCAGAGACGGTCATGAGATGCAGGCCTCAGGACACACCGGCTCAAAGCTTGTTTTTCTGAAGCATCTCTGCTTTAAACTTCAATATTAAAAGAGTTTTTGCCCCTCTAGTTTTTGCAACCAATCTCGTGGGAATTCTGTTTTGTTGGAGAATCTGTTAAGTTAATTATTAAAATCAGGGATGCATGATGTAACGGCCACCGTATCGGCCAATATATGTGTTTGTTTTTATCGTTATCGGCCGATATATTAAAGCCGATAAGTAATGTAATATTTCTCTTCAGATGCGAAATACCGTTCACAAGTCCATCATATACATCGTAATTGTGTGTTTGGAACGCGGCTTTCAATGCTGAGACTTTTGTTTTTGTAATCAGACTCTCAAAAACGATATAAAAATGTGGATTTAGATTTATCGGCCGATATATCGGTTATCAGCTTTCAAGTATAAAGAATTATCGTATCGGCCGAAATGTTCATATCGGTGCATCCCTGATTAAAATATATTTTTCTTAGTAAAAATATATCTTTGTAAATATTGATATATGAATTATTAAATATATCAATTAGTTAAAAACATAAAACATTACTTGATTATTTAAAACTGCATTTCTACGATATTACAATGACTATTTAGTTAAAAAATTGAGTAAAAAATTTGCCCGTTTAGGCTCGTAATATTCCATTTAACATTATCGCCAGCCTAAGGTTAAGCGTGTGTGTGTTAAGCGTGTGTGTGTTAAGCGTGTGTGTGTTAAGCGTGTGTGTGTTAAGCGTGTGTGTGTTAAGCGTGTGTGTGTGTTAAGCGTGTGTGTGTGTTAAGCGTGTGTGTGTTAAGCGTGTGTGTGTTAAGCGTGTGTGTGTTAAGCGTGTGTGTGTGTTAAGCGTGTGTGTGTGTTAAGCGTGTGTGTGTTAAGCGTGTGTGTGTGTTAAGCGTGTGTGTGTGTTAAGCGTGTGTGTGTTAAGCGTGTGTGTGTGTTAAGCGTGTGTGTGTTAAGCGTGTGTGTGTGTTAAGCGTGTGTGTGTGTTAAGCGTGTGTGTGTGTTAAGCGTGTGTGTGTTAAGCGTGTGTGTGTTAAGCGTGTGTGTGTGTTAAGCGTGTGTGTGTTAAGCGTGTGTGTGTGTTAAGCGTGTGTGTGTGTTAAGCGTGTGTGTGTTAAGCGTGTGTGTGTTAAGCGTGTGTGTGTTAAGCGTGTGTGTGTGTTAAGCGTGTGTGTGTGTTAAGCGTGTGTGTGTGTTAAGCGTGTGTGTGTTAAGCGTGTGTGTGTTAAGCGTGTGTGTGTGTTAAGCGTGTGTGTGTTAAGCGTGTGTGTGTGTTAAGCGTGTGTGTGTGTTAAGCGTGTGTGTGTTAAGCGTGTGTGTGTTAAGCGTGTGTGTGTTAAGCGTGTGTGTGTGTTAAGCGTGTGTGTGTGTTAAGCGTGTGTGTGTGTTAAGCGTGTGTGTGTTAAGCGTGTGTGTGTGTTAAGCGTGTGTGTGTGTTAAGCGTGTGTGTGTGTTAAGCGTGTGTGTGTTAAGCGTGTGTGTGTGTTAAGCGTGTGTGTGTGTTAAGCGTGTGTGTGTTAAGCGTGTGTGTGTTAAGCGTGTGTGTGTGTTAAGCGTGTGTGTGTTAAGCGTGTGTGTGTGTTAAGCGTGTGTGTGTGTTAAGCGTGTGTGTGTTAAGCGTGTGTGTGTTAAGCGTGTGTGTGTTAAGCGTGTGTGTGTGTTAAGCGTGTGTGTGTGTTAAGCGTGTGTGTGTGTTAAGCGTGTGTGTGTTAAGCGTGTGTGTGTGTTAAGCGTGTGTGTGTTAAGCGTGTGTGTGTGTTAAGCGTGTGTGTGTGTTAAGCGTGTGTGTGTTAAGCGTGTGTGTGTTAAGCGTGTGTGTGTTAAGCGTGTGTGTGTGTTAAGCGTGTGTGTGTGTTAAGCGTGTGTGTGTTAAGCGCGTGTGTGTTAAGCGTGTGTGTGTGTTAAGCGTGTGTGTGTTAAGCGTGTGTGTGTGTTAAGTGTGTGTGTGTTAAGCGTGTGTGTGTTAAGCGTGTGTGTGTGTTAAGTGTGTGTGTGTTAAGCGTGTGTGTGTGTTAAGTGTGTGTGTGTTAAGCGTGTGTGTGTGTTAAGTGTGTGTGTGTTAAGCGTGTGTGTGTTAAGCGTGTGTGTGTGTTAAGTGTGTGTGTGTTAAGCGTGTGTGTGTGTTAAGTGTGTGTGTGTTAAGCGTGTGTGTGTGTTAAGTGTGTGTGTGTGTTAAGCGTGTGTGTGTTAAGCGTGTGTGTGTGTTAAGTGTGTGTGTGTTAAGCGTGTGTGTGTGTTAAGTGTGTGTGTGTGTTAAGCGTGTGTGTGTGTTAAGTGTGTGTGTGTGTTAAGTGTGTGTGTGTGTTAAGCGTGTGTGTGTTAAGCGTGTGTGTGTGTTAAGTGTGTGTGTGTTAAGCGTGTGTGTGTGTTAAGTGTGTGTGTGTTAAGCGTGTGTTTCTCTCCGTCTCAGGCCAGCTGAGGTGCATCTCGTTCCCGCGGCACGATGAGGATCACCTGCAGAAGGTCGTCGGCTGCGCCCCGTATATCCTCATCCTGGGTCAGGACTGTTCGGCCCGATACCAGCTACTGAACTGCATGCTGGGAGAGAGGCTCCTCCCCCTGGGCTCGGATGCGGGCGGGGCCTGTGGCGTTGAGGGCGGGTCTTGCCGGAGGAGGAAGTTGTGTTTTACGCACGGCCGCCAGACGCGGTTGAGTTTGGCGTTACCGGGACAGTATGAGCTAGTGCATCAGCTAGCGGCGCACTGTGGCCGCTGGGATACGGTTCCCCGCGAGGACCTGGAGATTCAGGAGTGCGAAGATCCCGCGCAGCGATTGGCCGAGCTGGAGATCACGCTTCATCACGCGCTTCTGCAGGTCAGGGGAGAATGCAGTCCTCACGTTTCTCTCCATTAGCGCTGGGTATCGTCTGAATTTTAACAATCCCGATTCATAATTTCGATTCCAGTAAAACTTAGATATGATTCAGATTCAGTGTTATTGCTAAAGCGTTCAGCTGAATATCAAGAACACTTACACACAGCGTTAGCCTGAGGGTTAAACACACCATAGAAGAACAACTAGCCCAACTAATACACACTTCAGCATCAGTAAACACTCAGTCATTAAAAACTCTGTAACATTGTAAACATCAGTCAGCTCCTCATTCTCTGGTGTTTATGTAAGCCTGTCCTGATCTGGTGCGCTTCACATGACCACAGATGGAAAAGCCCACCAGGCTGAGGTGTGTCTCCATGGAGACGGGGAAACTGGATTCCTTTCTTTCACGAGCTCGCTTGTTTTCATGAGTTCTGGATTTCATTTTTGGACAGGCTCAGATCAGACTTCAAATCAGACTCAAATCAGACTTCAAATCAGACTCAAAGATCAGACTCAGAGATCAGATTCAAATCAGACTTCAAATCAAACTCAAATCAGACTTAAAATCAGCTCAAAGATCAGACTCAGAGATCAGACTCAAATCAGACTCAGAGATCAGACTCAGAACAGATTCAAATCAGACTTCAAATCAGACTCAAATCAGACTCAGAGAATAGAGTCAGATCAGACTTCAAATCAGCCTCAAAGATCATACTCAGAGATCAGATTCAAATCAGACTTCAAATCAAACTCAAATCAGACTTCAAATCAGCTCAAAGATCAGACTCAGAGATCAGACTCAAATCAGACTCAGAACAGATTCAAATCAGACTTCAAATCAGACTCAAATCAGACTTCAAATCAGACTCAGAGATCAGAGTCAGATCAGACTTCAAATCAGACTTCAAATCAGACTCAAATCAGACTTCAAATCAGACTTCAAATCAGACTCAAATCAGACTTCAAATCAGACTCAGAAATCAGAATCAGAGATCAGATTTAAATCAGACTTCAAATCAAACTCAAATCAGATTTCAAATCAGCTCAGAGATCAGACTCAAATCAGACTTCAAATAAGTCTAAAAACACTCTGATCAGTCTAATCAAACTCAAAACCAATTCTGATCAGTTTTAGATTAGTTTTATACCAGACTAACATCAGACTTGAATTGGTTTAAGATCCGTTTTGAATCAGTTTCCAATCAGATTCTGGTTCGTCTAAAACACAGAACTGTCTACTACTGTCTGCTAGACTTGGGTCAAAATCAGATTTGTTTTGAATTAGGATGGGACTCAAATCAGACTCAAACCAGTTTCACATCAGAATCATTAAAGGTCTTACACTGGTCCCAAATCAGACTCCGTTCACTTTGGTGAAAGTCAGATCAATCTCAAATCAGATTCTGTCTTGGATCAGAATTCAATTAGTCTAAGACCCTGATCAGAGTCCAATCAGTTTTATATCAGACTCATTAATGATTCGGATCCATTGTGAATTGGATCCGTTTCAAATCAGACTAGTGGCTTGCAGCAGAATACAGTGCTTTTAGACGTTTTGACGATGGTGTCAGAATCCAGTTAGACTAAAGATTCGGATCAAATTCACATCAGTTTTCAGATCGGTATTGAGTCAAATCAGTTTGGCATCAGACTCACTCCAGTTTCAATCGGTTACAAATCTCGCTCAGCTCAGACGAGGGTCAAAGTCAGCTCAGCTTTAGATCAACGGTGTGTGTGTGTGTGTGTGTGTGTGTGTGTGTCTCAGCCAGAACTGATTTTTCTGCATGATTCTCTCTTGCGGTTTCCAACCGTGTCATTGTGTTTAACTGGTGTGTTTGTTCAGTGCTCACACACATCTGCTAGAATCACGTCTGCTCTCAAATGAAACCCGTCTGCTCTCGGTCGAGACACACACACACACACACGCGTACGTTAGTGCCTAGGCGTTAATTAGCGCGGGGCTCGTGTTCGGTCCCAGCGTACGCTGACGGCAGGGAGCGAAATGTGTGTGTCCTGTGAACACATTCCCAGAATTCCTGCTAAAACACACACACACACGCATGCGTTAGCTGTAGCAGTGGAGAGCGTGTTTGATGCGCTTGAATCAGATCTTTGTTGGGTCGGGGTCTGTCGGGCCCGCGGCTCAGCCGGCCGTTTCGGAGGAGTGTGTGTGCAGGCCATCTTTGTTCAGAGAGACTCCAGCGCTCTATGGCTCTTGTGTCCGCGACGGCTCTGACTGACTCTATTGTGCTAGTGTGCTAGCGCTCTTTATTCCCTCTGCGGGTTAAGAGGAATCATACAGACGAACTTTGGCCCTGCGTATCTAATATTTCCTGAACCCACACTCCTTTATCTGTAGAAATGCTTCTTTACGTTCCCACGGGCATCAGGTCTGATAAACTAGACACAAGTCTAAGATTAATCTCATTAAAAGTTTTAAAAACAATGTTTTTTTAAAGAATTACATTGAAAGATTTTATCATAATTTCATTTTCCAATTTTACATCTACTTTTGTCAACATATTATTCATATAAATTATTTTTTATTAATTCATTTTTGGTGGGAAAAATGTAGTCGATTTTATTCAGGATTTAGAAAAACAAGAGTTATATAATTGTGCAGTTATATTACATATATTAACGCAGACTAGAAAACAATGTGGAAATTAACTAGTTGAAAGTGTGCTGAAAAATATCCTCAAGTGGAATTTAAACATTTCTTCTTTTTTAATATACGTTTTAGTTCATTTTATGCTTCTTTCAGTTGACATAAGTTACAGTTTAATTTACCAAATTTTATTGAACAAATGTAAACTTTTATTGGCTTTCAATAAACTTTTATATATTGTTCTTTTTATATTAATTGAATCATGTCACAAATAAATTGTGAAACAGATATTAATGTGAAAATTTGATCTCATGAAATATTATTCAGTTTAATCATAGTTTTTGTCATAATTGAAAGGTTGTCAATATATCAATATTAAATAATTTTAGAATATTGGCAGTTTTTATCAAACAAATATATAAATATTTTACTGACCAAATGTATTTAAACATGTTTTAATTCTATAGTTTATTTTTTTATGAATGGAAAGGTGTCAGGGCAAAAATAAAAATTCATGTGAAAAATATCTGAAATAACAGTGTTTATTTAAAGATTTTGTCATCATTTAAATTTATAGCAATTTTTTATCTTTTGTCAATATTTCATATTATTCATTTTTGTTGGGAAAAATTCTCAATTTTTGTTGGCAATTAGAAAAAAATTAATCAATCAAAAGTCACAATTTACTTGACCACTGATTTGACCAACTATTCTAATGTTTGGTTTAATATACTTTTTTAATATATTAATTGAAATGTTTAAAAAGATAAACATGTGAAAATGTTTAATGAAATAGTAATGAGTGAATTCAATTTTTAATCAGAGATTTTATAATAATTGAATTGTAAGATTAATTCATTCTAGTAAATTATTCTTTAATTTTAGTTGAAAATTCTTAATTTAAAAATATGAAATACCCAATATTGACACATTTTTATATATTTTTATTAGTGCTGTGCAACGATTAATCGTATCCAAAATAAAAGTTTGTGTATACATAATATGTGTGTGTATTGTGTATAATTATTTTTGTATATATATTATATATGTATTCTGTATTATATATAAATATTTTATATGTAAATAACAAATTTTTCTTATATATTTACATGCATGTGTATTATACAACATAATTATACACAGCACACACACATTAAGTAAACAAACTTTTTTTTGGATGCGATTAATCGCGTTTAATCGTTGCCCAAATATAAATATTTTATACATATATACCAAATTTTTCTTATATATTTACATGCATGTGTGTATTATACAACATAATTATACACACACACACACATATACTAAGTAAACGCAAACTTTGTATTTTAACGGCGATTAAAGGTTGCCCAGCCCTGATTGTTCGAGCGATAGTCCTGAGCGTGTCCTGTGTCGCCCCCCACAGGAGGCGAAGATCATGGTTCTCCCGTGCCGTAACGTCCAGCCCGTGGAGGAGGCCCTGGAGGACTGCAGGCGCGGGATCCTTCCCATCATCCTCTACGCCGTGAGCAAGGCCACACTGAGCGCGGATCAGCTGAGCGAGCTCCAGAAGGTGCGCGAGACGCTGCCGTACCCCGTGTGCTTCGTCCGCATCCCGACCGAACCCGCGCCGGACCCGCCGGGCCAGCGCTCCGCTCTGTTCGCGCAGCTCGTGTCTCAGGAGCTGATCGGCGGCGCGGCGGGAAACTGCGCCTGCGGGGCTCCGGCTCAGACGCCCGGGAAGATGCAAGGCATTCTGGGAGAGGATCTGGAGCGCCTGCACCGGGTCCTGGTGCCGTTCGCGAGGCAGGTTCTCCAGAGCCAGCAGGTGGAGGCGACGACGCTGCTGAACGCCGTGCACTGCCGCTGCCTCGACCTCTTCATCAACCAGGTGACACGCTAGCGCTCGCTAACATTAAACACTACCGCTTACAGACACACGGCTTGTGGGGTTTATTCTGAGATAACACACACACACACACACACAACCGGCTGCATGTAAACGGAGTGCGTGACGTAACGTGTGTTGGATGTGTGTGTGTGTGTTTGAGGCGTTCGACATGCAGCGGGATCTTCAGATCACCCCGCGGCGCCTGGAGTACACCCGCGAGAAGGAGGGCGAGCTCTACTCCTCCCTCATGGCCATCGCCAACCGCAAGCAGGAGGAGATGAAGGAGATGATCGTGGAGACGCTCGAGAGCATGAAGGAGCAGCTGCTGGAGGACGCCGCCAACCTGGAGTTCACAGGTCAGAGGTCACAGAGCAGAGGTCACAGGGCAGAGGTCACAGGTCAGAGCACAGAAGTCACAGCACAGAGGACACAGGGCAGAGGTCACAGGGTACAGGGTCGACTCCAGTTCAGACTGATGCGGTTGCACAGATGTGTCCTCAGAGACTGTTGTCAAGGCAACAGAACAGAGCTGAAATTAGTGTTTTCTTAAAATACTAATGAGAATTTTTAATAAAAGTATATTAGAGAGTTTTCATTTCGACCCCAAACATTCATATTAACTTGTGCAAAAACGGCAGTATATGACCCCTTTAATTATTTTCCCCCCCCATTTTTATGTTGTTTATTGTTCATTTAGTTCATTTAATTAGTTTTCACTGTTAGTTTTATATTTAGGTTGTTTTTTTTAATAAGACTTTTTACATTTTAAAAAATACTTTTTTGTTCATTTAGTTTTCTGTTTTCAGTTGTCGTTTGTGAGTTTGGTCGATTGGTTCTTCTGCTTTATTTGCTCATGTTCGGGCGGCCGAAGTTAACGGAGCATTGCAGCGTCTGCTCTCATCTCATCGTCTCAGTTATCTTAAATGTTGTGATTTAGATTTATTGAGATTTAATCTTTTTTAACGTCATTGGTCGTCCATTTGTAACAGATGAAATATAGTTTTAGACATTAGAGTTTAGTTTAGAGTTGATGCTGAAACAAATAGAAGGATAAACTTCCCCTTTACTAGTGTGTGCTCATCTACTGTGGTCAAACGTGTGTGTGAGACTGCGTGCGAGTGTGTGTGAGGGGGAAATCCACTGATATTGCCCTATTACTGTTTGTTTGAGTTGATTCGTTAGTGTTGATGGGTGTCATGTGACTGCCGTTACCGTGGCGACGCGAGTCTCGTTTCGAAGGGTTTCCTCAGGATGTTGAGCTTGTCGGCCGCCGCTTCATAACACACAATCACAACTGAACAGATTATTCCACTGAAATAAACCGTGTTTTCAGAAACTGTAATAAATGTAAAATAACTGCAGTTATTCAGTGTGTGTGTGTGTGTGTGTGTGTGTGATTAGTGTTATTATAGAGACGGCAGGATTATGAGCGCTTTAAATTATCAGGGGGCGGAGCTGGGGAGGTTTAGGGGTGGGGTTAGTGATCAGGGGGCAGAGCTGGGGAGGTTTAGGGGTGGGGTTAGTGATCAGGGGGCGGAGCTGGGGAGGTTTAGGGGTGGGGTTAGTGATCAGGGGGCAGAGCTGGGTAGGTTTGGGGGTGGGTTAGTGATCAGGGGGCAGAGCTGGGGAGGTTTAGGGGTGGGGTTAGTGATCAGGGGGCGGAGCTGGGAGGTTTAGGGGTGGGGTTAGTGATCAGGGGGCAGAGCTGGGTAGGTTTGGGGGTGGGGTTAGTGATCAGGGGCGGAGCTGGGAGGTTTAGGGGTGGGGTTAGTGATCAGGGGGCGGAGCTGGGGAGGTTTAGGGGTGGGGTTAGTGATCAGGGGGCAGAGCTGGGTAGGTTTGGGGGTGGGGTTAGTGATCAGGGGGCGGAGCTGGGGAGGTTTAGGGGTGGGGTTAGTGATCAGGGGGCAGAGCTGGGGAGGTTTAGGGGTGGGGTTAGTGATCAGGGGGCAGAGCTGGGTAGGTTTGGGGGTGGGGTTAGTGATCAGGGGGCAGAGCTGGGGAGGTTTAGGGGTGGGTTAGTGATCAGGGGGCAGAGCTGGGTAGGTTTGGGGTGGGGTTAGTGATCAGGGGGCGGAGCTGGGGAGGTTTAGGGGTGGGGTTAGTGATCAGGGGCGGAGCTGGGGAGGTTTAGGGGTGGGGTTAGTGATCAGGGGCAGAGCTGGGTAGGTTTGGGGGTGGTGTTAGTGATCAGGGGCGGAGCTGGGGAGGTTTAGGGGTGGGGTTAGTGATCAGGGGGCAGAGCTGGGTAGGTTTGGGGGTGGTGTTAGTGATCAGGGGGCAGAGCTGGGTAGGTTTGGGGGTGGTGTTAGTGATCAGGGGGCGGAGCTGGGGAGGTTTAGGGGTGGGGTTAGTGATCAGGGGGCAGAGCTGGGTAGGTTTGGGGGTGGTGTTAGTGATCAGGGGGCAGAGCTGGGTAGGTTTGGGGGTGGTGTTAGTGATCAGGGGGCGGAGCTGGGGAGGTTTAGGGGTGGGGTTAGTGATCAGGGGGCGGAGCTGGGGAGGTTTAGGGGTGGGGTTAGTGATCAGGGGGCAGAGCTGGGTAGGTTTGGGGGTGGTGTTAGTGATCAGGGGGCGGAGCTGGGGAGGTTTAGGGGTGGGGTTAGTGATCAGGGGGCGGAGCTGGGGAGGTTTAGGGGTGGGGTTAGTGATCAGGGGGCAGAGCTGGGTAGGTTTGGGGGTGGTGTTAGTGATCAGGGGGCGGAGCTGGGGAGGTTTAGGGGTGGGGTTAGTGATCAGGGGGCAGAGCTGGGTAGGTTGGGGGTGGTGTTAGTGATCAGGGGGCAGAGCTGGGTAGGTTTGGGGGTGGTGTTAGTGATCAGGGGGCGGAGCTGGGGAGGTTTAGGGGTGGGGTTAGTGATCAGGGGGCGGAGCTGGGAGGTTTAGGGGTGGGGTTAGTGATCAGGGGGCAGAGCTGGGGAGGTTTAGGGGTGGGGTTAGTGATCAGGGGGCAGAGCTGGGTAGGTTTGGGGGTGGTGTTAGTGATCAGGGGGCGGAGCTGGGGAGGTTTAGGGGTGGGGTTAGTGATCAGGGGGCAGAGCTGGGGAGGTTTAGGGGTGGGGTTAGTGATCAGGGGGCAGAGCTGGGGAGGTTTAGGGGTGGGGTTAGTGATCAGGGGGCGGAGCTGGGGAGGTTTAGGGGTGGGGTTAGTGGGTTGGAGCTGGGTAGGTTTAGGTATATGTAAGGTGGGAGGAGTTGAATCTGGATCCGACTCCTCCCCGTGGACTTCATGTTCTGCAGTGAGGACCATCTCCACGCTTCACCTGTTCTATCACTAGTATTATTACGTTTAAGCCACCTGTCCATTTTTGTTTTGTTTTAATATTTAGCTTGAACATAGCTTATGTTCTTGTTTCACTCAAGCCTCTGAACTGGATGACTGACTGTGTGTGTGTGTTTCAGATATCATCATGACGTCTAACTCGGAGCCCATGAGCTCTAAAGACATCAAGGTGTGTATCAGTCAGATCCAGGACCTGATCGTGATCCGGCTGAACCAGGCGGTGGCGAACAAGCTGACGAGTTCGGTGGATTACCTGCGCGAGAGCTTCGTGGGGACGCTGGAGAGGTGCCTGTGCAGCCTGGAGAAGTCCACCGGCGAGCCCTGCGCACACAACGTCACGTCCAACCACCTCAAGCAGGTGCGCACACACACACACACACACGCGCACACACACACACACACGCGCACACACACACACCTCAAGCAGGAGCTCAGAGTGGCAGTGCCGAAGCTTTGAGGCCACAGCTCGCGTTTATTGTCGACGAGACTCACACCAGCGCACACACACTGACTCCTGCGCACACACACTGACTCCAGCACACACACTGACTCCTGCGCACACACACTGACTCCTGCGCACACACACTGACTCCAGCGCACACACACTGATCAATGAGTGCGAGACTCGATACGCCGTCTACATCCGCGTCTCCTCATTTCGTACCATTCAAATGCTTTAAACGCAACCCATATTTCATAGAAAATTACATTTGAAATTTGAAAATCACAACATTTGTGAACAGTTTCATAGGAGATCCTACACCAATTGTGTTTTTCATTTTTTCTTTCAAATCTCTTTTTATCTCTAGTTTTATTTCTAGTTATTTGAAATTTTAATCAGATTAAGAATTATATTGTGCTGTACAATAAAAAGATCTAAACGTATGAGTGTGTGACTGTACTGATGTGTGTGTGTGTGTGTGCAGATCCTGAACGCGGCGTATCACGTGGAGGTGACGTTCCACTCGGGCTCCTCCGTCACACGCCTCTTCTGGGAGCAGATCAAACAGGTACGTTACCCATAATTCCCTGCACTGGGGGCACGTGGCTCGGCCACTCATGTGTGTGTGTGTGTGTCCTCAGATCATCCATCGGATCTCGTGGGTCAATCCGCCGTCCGTCACGAGCGAGTGGAAGCGCAAGGTCGCACAGGACGCCATCGAGAGCCTCAGCGCCGCCAAACTGGCCAAGAGCATCTGCTCCCAGTTCAGGACTCGCCTCAACAGCTCCCATGAGGCCTTCGCCAGCTCCCTGAGACAGGTCACACACACACACACACTCACACACATACACACATGAGTCAGTCAGTGAGCGAGACAGTCAGTGAGCGAGTGAGTCAGTGAGTGAGTCAGTGAGTGAGTGAGTGAGTGAGCGAGTGAGTCAGTGAGTGAGTCAGTGAGTGAGTGAGATAGTGAGTGAGTGAATCAGTGAGCGAGTGAGTCGGTGAGTGAGTGAGTGAGTCAGTGAGTGAATCAATGAGCGAGTGAGTCAGTGAGTGAGTCAGTGAGCAAATGAGTCAGTGAGCGAGTCAGTCAGTGAGTGAATCAGTGAGCGAGTGAGTGAATCAGTGAGCAAGTGAGTCAGTGAGAGAATCAGTGAGCGAGTGAGTTAGTGAATGAGTTGGTGAGTGAATCAGTGAGCGAGTGAGTCAGTGAGTGAGTGAGTCAGTGAGTGAATCAATGAGCGAGTGAGTCAGTGAGTGAGTCAGTGAGCGAGTGAGTCAGTGAGTGAATCAGTGAGTGAGTCAGTGAGTGGATCTGTGAGTCAGTGAGTGAGTGAGTGAGTGAGTGAGTCAGTGAGCGAGTGAGTCAGTGAGCGAGTGAGTCAGTGAGTGAGTCAGTGAGCAAATGAGTCAGTGAGCGAGTCAGTCAGTGAGTGAATCAGTGAGCGAGTGAGTGAATCATTGAGCAAGTGAGTCAGTGAGAGAATCAGTGAGCGAGTGAGTTAGTGAATGAGTTGGTGAGTGAATCAGTGAGCGAGTGAGTCAGTGAGTGAATCAATGAGCGAGTGAGTCAGTGAGTGAGTCAGTGAGCAAATGAGTCAGTGAGCGAGTCAGTCAGTGAGTGAATCAGTGAGCGAGTGAGTGAATCATTGAGCAAGTGAGTCAGTGAGAGAATCAGTGAGCGAGTGAGTTAGTGAATGAGTTGGTGAGTGAATCAGTGAGCGAGTGAGTCAGTGAGTGAGTGAGTCAGTGAGTGAATCAATGAGCGAGTGAGTCAGTGAGTGAGTCAGTGAGCGAGTGAGTCAGTGAGTGAATCAGTGAGTGAGTCAGTGAGTGGATCTGTGAGTCAGTGAGTGAGTGAGTGAGTGAGTGAGTCAGTGAGCGAGTGAGTCAGTGAGCGAGTGAGTCAGTGAGTGAGTGAGTGAGTGAGTGAGTCAGTGAGCGAGTGAGTCAGTGAGTGAGTCAGTGAGTGAGTGAGTGAGTGAGTCAGGGAGTGAGTCAGTGAGTGAGTCAGTGAGTGAGTGAGTGAGTGAGTCAGGGAGTGAGTCAGTGAGTAAGTCAGTCAGTGAGTGAGTGAGTGAGTGAGTCAGTGAGCGAGTGAATCAGTGAGTCAATCGGTGAGCGAGTGAGTCAAGGCGCAGTGCTGTTACGGTGTGTAGTGGATCTCCAGTGCAGCAGTGTGTGTGAGACTGTGTGTGTGTGCGTGTGTGCAGCTGGAGGAGGGTCACACGGGTCGTCTGGAGCGAACTGAAGACCTCTGGCTGCGGGTCAGGAAGGATCACGCGCCGCGACTCGCACGACTGTCACTGGAGAGCCGATCGCTGCGAGACATTCTGCTGCACGGTGAGACACGATCAGTGTGTGTGTGTGTGTGTGTGTGTGTGTGTGTGTGATCACCGTCTGACTCCACCGTCTCCTCAGGAAAGCCCAAGCTGGGCCGTGAGCTGGGCCGAGGTCAGTACGGTGTGGTGTATCTGTGTGACAACTGGGCCGGACGTCACCCGTGTGCGCTGAAGTCTGTGGTTCCTCCTGACGACAAGCACTGGAACGACCTCGCGCTGGAGTTTCACTACACACGGTAACAGCACTGGACACACACACACACACACACACACGGTAACAGCACTGGACACACACACACACACGCACACACGGTAACAGCACTGGACACACACACACACACACGGTAACAGCACTGGACACACACACACACACACACACACACGGTAACAGCACTGGACACACACACACACACGCACACACGGTAACAGCACTGGACACACACACACACACACACACACACACACACACGGTAACAGCACTGGACACACACACACACACACACACACACGGTAACAGCACTGGACACACACACACACACACACACACGGTAACAGCACTGGACACACACACACACACACACACACACGGTAACAGCACTGGACACACACACACACACACACGGTAACAGCACTGGACACACACACACACACACGGTAACAGCACTGGACACACACACACACACGCACACACGGTAACAGCACTGGACACACACACACGGTAACAGCACTGGACACACACACACACACACGGTAACAGCACTGGACACACACACACACACACACACACACACACGGTAACAGCACTGGACACACACACACACACACACACACACACACACACGGTAACAGCACTGGACACACACACACGGTAACAGCACTGGACACACACACACGGTAACAGCACTGGACACACACACACACACACACGGTAAAAGCACTGGACACACACACACACACACGGTAACAGCACTGGACACACACACACACACGCACACACGGTAACAGCACTGGACACACACACACGGTAACAGCACTGGACACACACACACACACACACGGTAAAAGCACTGGACACACACACACACACACGGTAACAGCACTGGACACACACACACACACACGGTAACAGCACTGGACACACACACACACACGCACACACGGTAACAGCACTGGACACACACACACGGTAACAGCACTGGACACACACACACACACACGGTAACAGCACTGGACACACACACACACACACACACACACACACGGTAACAGCACTGGACACACACACACACACACACACACACACACACACACGGTAACAGCACTGGACACACACACACGGTAACAGCACTGGACACACACACACGGTAACAGCACTGGACACACACACACACACACACGGTAACAGCACTGGACACACACACACACACACGGTAACAGCACTGGACACACACACACACACACACACACACACACGGTAACAGCACTGGACACACACACACACACACACGGTAAAAGCACTGGACACACACACACACACTACACACAGTTATTCAGTAGAACGAGTGTGTGTTGTCTCTGTTGTGTGATTAGTGTTGTTATAGAGACGGCAGGAATATGAGCGCTGTCTCTTTAAGAGCTGCGGGTCCCGTACACTGATACACACAGAGTCAAGAGTGTCCGATTCCTCTAGTATTCTGGAATGGATTTAACCGTGGTTGAGTTCGCTATCATTGCTCCATTGCTCATGTCTGTCAGGTCTCTGCCTAAACACGAGCGGCTGGTGAATCTTCACGGCTCGGTTATCGATCACTCGTACGGCGGCGGCTCCAGTATCGCCGTTCTGCTCATCATGGAGCGACTGCACAGAGATCTCTACACGGGCCTGAAGGTACCGCCACACATCTGTCCGTCTGTCTGTCCGTCTGTCTGTCTGTGGTTCTGACGTGTCTCTCTCTCAGGCGGGTCTGGTTCTGAAGGAGCGTCTCCAGATCGCTCTGGACGTGGTGGAGGGGATCCGGTTCCTGCACGGTCAGGGTCTCTTGCACCGGGACATCAAGCTGAAGAACGTTCTGGTGAGAAATCGTGTCTGATCCGCGTCTGATTCGGGTCCGGTTCAAGGGTCAGACACAAGCTTCATAACGCTGGGATTGTTCTTCTGTGCAGCTGGATAAACAGAACCGGGCCAAGATCACGGACCTGGGCTTCTGTAAACCCGAGGCCATGATGTCCGGGAGCATCGTCGGGACGCCCATCCACATGGCACCAGAACTCTTCACAGGTCCGAACACACCCGATCTCTGTGTGATTCTTCAGAGTGAATCAGTCAGCCAATCAAACCCACTCAATGACTCAAATGTGCTTTGAATCAACTCAAATGACTCAAATGTGCACTGAACCGACTCAAATGACTCCAATATGCACTGACTCGACTCAAATGTCCCGAACGTGCACTGAACCGAGTCAAATGACTCAAACGTGCCCTGAACCGACTCAAACGTGCACTGAACCAAGTCAGATGACTCAAACGTGCACTGAACCGACTCAAATGACTCAAACGTGCACTGAACCGACTCAAATGACTCAAACATGCACTGAACCGAGTCAAATGACTCAAATATGCACTGAATCGACTCAAATGACTCAAACATGCACTGAACCGACTCAAATGACTCAAACGTGCACTGAGCCGAGTCAGATGACTCAAACGTGCACTGAACCGACTCAAATGACTCAAACGTGCACTGAGCCGAGTCACATGACTCAAACGTGCACTGAACCGACTCAAATGACTCAAACATGCACTGAATCGGTTTTCATGTTCAAGAACTGTTACTCTGTGAAGTGTTTTTGATGAGTGAAATGGTAAAAATGATTCATACATTTAGTACAAATATTGAGGAAACTTGTTTAAATATTTCACTATTTCAAAATCAACTTATTTACATTAATAAATATATTTTTAAGTACAGATGCGCAATATATTGATATCTTATCGACTGTTTTTAAAGGTTTTTTCATCTCTTGAAAAAGTGTGTGTCATCTGACTAAATCCTTTAATATTAAAAAAAACAACAATTGAATCATTTAAAAATAATTTAATATTTCAATAACAGTCTATAGCAGATCTGACAATTTCATTTTAGAATTTAAAAACATATCGGGCTATAAAAAATTAAAAAAGATTTTTTTTTTTTTCAAAAGCTATTATTTATTGTAATTTTTTAATATCAGACCATATAAGTGATTATTTTGAGAATTATTTGAAAATTTCAAAAATAACACATTTTTATTTTACTTTTTACACTGTGATTTACAACATAGGCGATAAAAGATAATTTTAAAAAAATGAATACAATTTTTTTTTAACTATTACAATATATATATTTTATATAATACAAATTCTACATTTTTATGGTAACTTTTAAATATCGGACAATGAAAATGACGGTGAAAATATCAACTTTTTCGTCAAATGTTTTTTGGTAACTATAAATAGTTGCTGTTTGTTTTGGGCAGGAAAGTACGATAACTCGGTGGACGTGTACGCCTTCGGGATTCTCTTCTGGTATCTGTGCACCGGCTCCGTCAAGCTCCCAGAAGCCTTCGAGAGATGCTCCAGTAAAGACCAGCTGTGGACCAACGTCAAGAAAGGTCAGAGTGCTTTCCTCCCGCAGCTGGGAACTCTGGGTAAATATCAGCACATGCTGATTGGCTCACGAGTCGCTCTGCGTTTCAGGCTCCTTCTGGAGGGCTTGCCCTCGTTCGTGTGCTGATAAGTTACCTTATTACTTTTTTTAGTCAGAATTGCAATATGTAAACTCGTAATTGTGAGGGAAAAAAATGTAAACGTAAGAAGGAAAAAATTATAATTTTATCAAACGATTTTAGTCAGATTTACGAGGTATAAACTCGCATTTTGATTCGCATTCGCATTATAAATTTAAACGCAAAAAATCTAAATGAATTTACCTAAGAAAAAGGTCAGAATTATGACACAAAATTCGCAATTATGGGTTAGGGTTAGAATTAAGAATTGCGAAATATAAACTAATGAAGAAAAAACTCATTATTGTGATAAAAATTAACAAAAAGTCAGAACTCTGAGATATAAACTTGCAATTATGAGTTTCTAACTTGCAATTGCGAAATATAAATTCAAAATATAGTTGCAATTATCTTTTTAGTTTTTAGTCGTAATATTGAGATATAAACTCACAGTTGTGATAGTCAAAATTAATGATAAATTAAAATTCGCTTTTACGATTTTTAATTAAGAATTGTGAAAAATAAACGTGAACGCAAATTTTTCATGATTTTTTTTCTCTCAATTGCAAGTTTGTATTTCGCAGTTTTTAATTAAAAATCATAATAGCGAATATTGTATCATAATTTCGATTTTTTTTTTCTTAATTACGTTTTAAATATTTAAAAAATGTATTAAGAGTTGCGAAATACAAACTTGCAGTTGTGAGAAAAAAAGTTAAAATTCCAAGTGCGCAATTCTTAATAAAAAATTTGTAATAAAAAATTCAAAACATAAATGAGAAAACAAGAGAAGTCGCTATTCTAATTTTTAATTAAGAATTGCAAAATAATTGTAATTGTACGAATTCTTCTTACAATTTTAAATTCTTTTCTTCTCACAGTTGCAAGTTTGTTTTTCATAATTCTTAATGAAAAATTTGTAATAAAGATTTAAAACGTAATTGAGAAAAAAAGATAAAAGTCAAAATTATGATACAAAATTCGCTTTTACGATTTTTAATTAAGAATTGCGAAATATTAAATTGCAATTGTGAGAACAATTTGCACATTTACATGTTTATATTTCGCGCAATTCTTAATTTAAAAATGTTAATTGCGGAATTCTAAATCATAATTTTGACTTTTTTTTTTCCTCAATTACGTTTAATTCTTTAATTCCGAATTGTGAGATATTTTGGGCTGTTTCAGGCTCCCGGCCGGAGCGCTTGGCCTCGTTCGATGAGGAGTGCTGGCAGCTGATGGAGGCCTGTTGGAACGGAGACCCTTCCCAGAGGCCTCTGCTGGGGATCGTTCAGCCCAGTCTGCAAAGCATCATGGACCGCCTGTGCAACGACTCCGACCACAAGAGCGGCAACCTCGAGGACTCGAACTGACATGTTTCCCTGTGTATGAGTGTGCAAAAAAACGGACGAATGTTTCTATGCCTATGAGCAAACATGATCACGTGTGTCATATTCATGGTAGATCCGGAGAGATTTTACGTGTAGAGTGTGTGTTACCCATGAACTGAAGCAGTCATTTTTAGATGTGTTTAAACTGGTTTACATTATTCCTTAGATGACATTTTTTAATAAAATGATTTGACCAATTCACCGTTGCACTGGATTGTACTCTGTGTGTGTGTTAAAGTGATCGTTATACACTCTGAAATGTGTGTTAAATGTTCAAACACAATCATAGGCTCATATTTGAAGTCTGTGTGAATTATAGGCTAGTTTATATTCAAATCAGCTTTACTTCAACGGCGAAAAACAGGAAAATAACATTCAATGATGCAAACTTCATCCAGAAGAGACAAATTCTGCTGGAAAGACAATAGTCATTGTTCATATTGATGTTATTTTTAATATTTCATTCAGGCTAATCCTGAGTATGTTGAGGGTTTGAAGGTCATATAGGCCTATTAGCGTTTTTTTGCCATTTAACATATCCCAACAACGCATACTGTAAATCACAGTGTTTGTGAGGCGAGAGATGAGACTTTTAGGAAACAATTTTACTAACTTTTATGTGAATAACAACAGTACAAACACTGAGACGTGGGAGGCTGAATCCAGCTTGTTATTCACAGGTCTGTTCCAGCAATGCTATGGCTATTCTAACTGATTTTCACCTCTGTTAAATTCATGGGTCCATAACTTCATAATGCTACTGTAAATCTGTCTGCAAATCAGAGTCAACACTGGGTATGAGACACCTACCCTCAATGGCAGCTGAGCTATAGCACCACCAACTGGGCCAACAATGCAATGTCTCTTGCATTTTTGTCATATTTGTCAACTTCATGGGTCCATAACTTCATAATCTTACAGTAAAAATGTCTGATATTGTGCAGGCTGACGGTCGTCTGTCATAATTATAAGATGTAGAAACTGAAATTAGCTTAGTAATAATTGATTATTTTAAATTCTGACATTGTACGTCATAGGACCACTTGTCATAATTAAGATTAGTCTACCCCGTAACGTTGCTGTGACCGCGCTTTCCGCGATCCCGCGCATAGACAGATCATCCTCTCTGCAGATATCGCGAGAGTTCCGCCTCATGCTCTATGTGCAGGTCGGAGTTCTACAGATCACGCGAGAATGGAGAGCGGCACTCTGAGTCTGACTGGGTTCTCGGCATTTATAAAATATGACACATTAATACAATATTAATATTATCACTGTTATAATAAACTGAAATTATGCCTTCTAGCATATTTTCTGCATTTTTCCCTGTTTAAATTATGAATATCGTGTGTGATGTATTTTGAATGAGTTTGTTTAAAACCTTCAATGGACTTATTTCTTCATAATACACAGTCAAATCTGAATCCTGATACGAAACGATTAAACGATTTAAGCAGTCAATAAAGAACAATTAATAAAACATCCTAGCAGAAGAATGTCATAACTGCACTTAAAAACATAACATTTATGTAAATAGTTGATCAAACATTTAATGTTCACAAGAGTGAATATATAAGTCATTTATGACTCTCAGTTGATAGTCGATCTATTTTTATTTATTTATTTATTTGATGCAATGTCACGAAAACAATAGTTATTACAAATTCACATTGTCACATTAACATTCGCTGCCAGGAAATGAAAGAAAATAAATGAATAACAAAAATAGAAATATTACATAAAATCAAAGCTGTACAGTTTTTTTTTACAGCGCTTTTTTTGTTTTTTGTTTGTTCCAAATGATTTACACATCATTTAAAGTCATTTAAAATGTGAAAATTACTTTAGTTTTGCATTGCAAATTGTCATTCTGAGTATATCCATATCTGTAACGAGTAATAATGATCGCTGCTCTCTGCCGCCCCCTGCCGCCCACACCCCGCCCACTCAGTTTCCGCCCCGCCCCCTTTCTTCTATATTTGGCCATGCCTTACTCGAGCGCCTGTGATTGGCCAGCGCGGTCTTGCAGCGGAATGACCCGGATGTGCATCGCGCGCCTCCCCTGCTGGAGCCCGGATGAGGAAGTGAAGCGCTGACAGGGCTGGGTTCCGTCAGAGAGTCGAAGCAGCACCGCGTCCAGATACACCGAAGCAGACCCGCACAGCGAACCGAACCGAGCCCGCTTCATCCCCGCAGAACCGAGCCCGAGAGCCGCAGACATGGTGAGAGACCCGCGGGGGCGCGCCTTATTGGGTCGATGCCCGTTTTAGGAAGAGCCGCGCTGCGCCTCGCAGAATCTGAGCCGAACACACACACACACACACCAGAACATAATACACACACTAGAACATTAACACACACTCCTATATTTTATAAAAGAAGAGCGCTTTAGGGGTTCTCAGGGGCTCGTGTTTCGAGTGTCCTGGTGTTCAGTGTGTCTCTGTATATTTATTTATGTGTGTGTGAGTTTAATATCTGTTTCATGTTTGGTGTGTTGTTGTTTGAGATGTTAATGTAGAGTTGGTCTCTGTGGGGTTTAGTGTTTGTTGCATTGGTGTTTGTTTGGGTGTGTTTTGGGAGTTTTTGGGTAAAGAGTTGCAGGTTTTAGTTTTAGATTTCTATGTAATTGTGGGGTTTCTGTCCTGGGGTTGTTTTTGAGGCTTTGAGGGGTTCAATATCTGTTTCATCTGTCAGATGGGTTTAGTGTTTGATGGTTTAGATAGTAAAAGACTGACGTGTTTACATTCTTCTCAAATGCGGGTCAGTTCAGGATCATGATGTGTTCGCACTGGAGCCGAATCTGATATCGCCACATTTAAAAACATGTGAACGTGTCTCATTTTCCGTCATTAAATTCTCCATGTTATTAATATCAATAATAAAGTGTCATTGTTTTCAGTGTTCAGGTTTCAGTGTTCCGTTTAAACGTTTTCTGCGTTTTGGCCGTTCGTTTACACGACAGTGGCGTTTTGGGGGCATGACAACTTTTAAAAACAGGATTTAAAGTGTGAGATTGTGAAAATGAGACCTTTATCGTCTCTGTGTGAACTACAAAAACACAAATCATGCACGCGCGTTACGTGTTCAGTCATAGTAGCGTTAGGGTTTCTTTACGCAGTGACATCGCCATCTACTGGCCTGACGCCAGAATAATAGTTTTCACGGATCAGTTTGACAATGTTGTCGTCTGTATATGTGCGAAGATGCACAGTAAATACTCTTCCGTGTTTAGTACGTCGTGTAAATGCACCGTTAGACATTTAGGGTTCGAGAGTTTGATATTTTGGGGTCAGTATTGGAAGGTTTAGTATTGATGTATCTGACATTCGAGATGTGTTTGATGGGTTTTCTGTTAGTATTTCATATTTTTAGGGATGCGCGATATATATCGGAACATGCCGACATATGTTCATTTTTAATGTTATCGGCTCATATTAGCCGATATTCATTATTTCCTTCAGCTGAGACACTTCAGATGCGCACTGTTCAACAAGATGGTTTTGAATTGCTTGAAATATGATTAACGTACAGTTCAGCGCAACGCAAGTCCGTCATATCAGCTACATAAAATCATAACGAGAACATCATAATTGTGTGTTTGGGACATGGATTTAATGGTGAGACTTTAACTCAAAAATTCTATAAAAAATAGTTTTTTAGATTTATCGGCCAATATATCGGTTATAATTCCCAAGAATTATCGGTTATCGGCCAAAACGTTCGTATCGGTGCATCCCTAAATATTTGTTGCTTTTACCGTCCTCTGGGATTTGTGAGTTTAATATTTTGGGGTTTATTGTCTATGTTTGTTTAGAGGCTTTGGGTGCTCAATATTTAAGTATGATTGACTGTAAATTGAATTTCTCTAATAATGTGAATCTTATTTGTAAGAAAGTGAATCAAAGGCTGTATTCGTGCTATTAGGAAACAGAGAAACTTCTGTAAGTTGATCTGCAAAGAGTTTGTATTAGTTTAATTTAGAGTATAACTGTGTGGTTTGGATGAGTTCATCTGTGAATAAAGTAAAGTTAGACAGAATTACAAGAGTAGCAGGAAGCATTATATTTGCTCACTATAGCGAGACACAACACACCCTTCGAATCACGTCTTTGAATCATTACCATCTCGTCGTCACGAAGAAGATTAAAGCAATATATAAACAAACTTTTGGACCAAATGCATTAATTCTTTTGAATAAGACTTAGGAAATGTGAGTATTTTAATCTTGATGTGTGCTGTTTTGTGAATGTATGGCGAGACGAAAGACCAATTTTCAGCTAAGGCTGAACAAATAAAGAGCTACAGTTAATTAAAGGGTTAATATTTCTGAATCTGATGGGTTTGTTGGGGGTTTTAGGTGATATTTTGACAGAAGTGTTTAATCGATAATGCTGTGCAACTAGGTGTTTATTTCACATCAACGGCCGTCAGATGAAACTCGCGGTAGTTTCGGTGTTTGTTTGGTTTGAGGGTTTCGGTGTCGAAGTGTTTTTTGACGTGTAATGTGTGAGATGTATAGATGTATAGATATAGATGTATCAGTAAGAGAGACGCGTGAGGTTGAAGTAAAGTTCAGTCTAAACCTGGAGACAGATGTTTATAACTTCAGCAGCGAGAGAGTTCATGTTTAGATGTTCTGCTCTCAGCGAACCACATTTAGGCCGGGACTCGAGCAGGTGGTTTGGATCCCAGCGTGCCCTTTGACCCCTCACACACACACGAGTGTAAACTCCTTGCTGAATAAAAGTATTGAGTCCTCTCTTTGATTGATTGATCATGTCTGTCCCGCTGCGCTGTGTAGCTAACGCTGAGGTGTGTGTGTGTGTGTGTTCCAGAACGAGCAGCAGTTGGACTGTGCGCTGGACCTGATGAGGCGTCTGCCTCCGCAACAGATCGAGAAGAACCTCAGCGACCTCATCGACCTGGTCAGTGTGTGTTCCCTCGCTCCTCTGACCTCTGACCTCTGTGGGTTTAACGACCCCCCAAACATCACTGTAACACACATGTGAAGAACATTCATTTATTTGTGTTTTCATTTTAGTTTTAGTATTTTTGTAATTAGATTTTTTTAGTTGTTAAAATATTTCTATTTACTTGTTCAATTATTTTCATTTTAGCGATTTTATGTGCTTTTATCCCATTTGTTTTTTACATATTTCTATTTAACTTTAATTTCTATTTTAGTATTAGTGTGTTTCTCCAGTAAATGACTCGGATTGTTGAAGACTACAGTAATCTTCAGTTACAGGCTTTGATAATGTTTTCAGTGCATCATAAACTACTGTTATGATATTTTATTGTGTTTTCTGAGCTGTTTTCATTATGTGTAGAGTTGAATATGTGCTCCTGAGAGTGAAAGCTCTTGTGTGAACTGTGTTAGCGTTGGGTCTGTTGTTAGCTGTTATTAGCGCTGGTGTCAGTCACACTGCTGGAGTGTGTGTGTGTGTGTGTGTGACAGGAATCCACTTCCTCTCCGGCAGGGTGAATCATTTGTTCTGTGTGTGTGTGTGTGTGTTTAGGTGCCCAGCCTGTGTGAAGATCTGCTGTCGTCTGTGGATCAGCCGCTGAAGATCGCTCGCGATAAAGTCGTGGGTAAAGACTATCTGCTGTGCGACTACAACCGCGACGGCGACTCCTACAGGTCGGAGCTCAACCCATGTTCACACACACCACAAACTCTTAGTTTTAAGTGATTTACGAAATATTCATTCAATTGTTTGTCGTTTGATTCACCACTGTTTTTGATGATGAATTTGTGTTAAATCACGAATACAGAAAAATGTAAAAAGTGATAAAACAATTAGTATCTGTCCTATTATTGTTACAATTTTAATAAATGAAGTTAACAGGGTTTTTTTTTTTTATTATTTGGATTAAATGTTCTTTTTCGTTATTCAAGTTTAATTAAAACAGTGAAAAACGCATTCCAGTAAAATGGAAAATGAATTTGGGAAAACAAAATGTATTTCATACAAAATTTAATTTGTTAAACTCTTAATAGATTGTTGTTAAATTGCATAAATTTTTACAATTGTAATTAATTAGACATGCTTTTTGATTACTAAAACTTAATTTAACCATTCCGGAGCGATTTGAAACGGGAAGTGTATGATCCAGGAATTAATTATAAAAGTTTCATGATTTCAGTTAATTAGACATGCGTTTTGAATGCTATCGTTTAATTAAACCATTAAAGGGGAAACCAGAACAATGAAAACCACCATAGTAAAAATTAAATTAAATCTAGGAAAAATCTTTCACATGCCCCACACCAGAGTGAAAGGAAACGCCGTCAAACCCGTGGGATGTCATGCGTGTTTGTGTGCTCTGATGATGTCATGCGTGTTTGTCTGCTCTGATGATGTCATGCGTGTTTGTCCGCTCTGATGATGTCATGCGTGTTTGTGCGGTCTGATGTCATGCGTGTTTGTGTGCTCTGATGATGTCATGCGTGTTTGTGCGCTCTGACGATGTCATGCGTGTTTGTGTGCTCTGATGTCATGCATGTTTGTGCGCTTTGATGATGTCATGCGTGTTTGTGCGCTTTGATGATGTCATGCGTGTTTGTGTGCTCTGATGTAATGCATGTTTGTTTGTGCGCTTTGACGATGTCATGCATGTTTGTGTGCTCTGATGTCATGCGTGTTTGTGCGCTTTGACGATAGGTGTGTTCGACATCGCCTGCGGCTGGATGCAACCGATCGGCGAGAATAGCCGCGTGCAGGCGGGGAGGAGCTGCAAATGGAGACGTGAAGTCGGACAATTTCTGGTTCCCGTAGTGACGGCTCACGTGGTGTTTGCATGCTTTACCACAGCCTAAGTGAAATAAATGCAACATTTGCCAAATAAACAGATATTTCAGACACATTTTCATTCAACACTTTACTGCTTCATACAGCATCTGTTTGAACTGGAATAAAGTTCAAAATAAGCCTATAATCAATGACGTGGAATCAACGTTTTTTAATCAGTTTTATTTTGATAAACCTGATAAACATGACACAATATAACATCGGGACTACATAAAAAGACTGTTTACTGTTATAGAAAACAGATTTGTGAGCTTTAGTGGAACTAAATGTGCGAGAATAAACACGAAACGCACGTGATCGTTGTCATGCGTTGAATCCGACGAATCGTGGAACAGCTGTGACATCATCAGAGCTCGTGCAGCCGCTCTTGAGAAGCTGCGCTGGCTGAGTCCTCCGGCTACTCTCGTAACGCTCTCGCGGTACTTTGATGGCATATGTCACAGTCACGTGGAGTCAGCGCTGCATCAAGTCGGACAAAATTTCTAACCGGCATGCACTGTTTCAAGTCAGCCGACGATCGGTCTGCGCAGAGCTGCATGAAGTCCAACAAGCCTAAGGTCATGCATGTTTGTGCTCTGATGTCATGCGTGTTTGTGCGCTTTGACGATGTCATGCGTGTTTGTGTGCTCTGATGTCATGCGTGTTTGTGCGCTTTGATGATGTCATGCGTGTTTGTGTGCTCTGATGATGTCATGTCATGCGTATTTGTGCGCTCTGATGTTATGCGTGTTTATGGGCTCTGTCTGATGTCATGCGTGTTTGTTTGTGTGCTCTGATGATGTCATGCGTGTTTGTGTGCTCTGTCTGATGTCATGCGTGTTTGTTTGTGTGCTCTGATGATGTCATGCGTGTTTGTGTGCTCTGATGTCATGCGTGTTTGTGCTCTGATGTCATGCGTGTTTGTGCGCTTTGACGATGTCATGCGTGTTTGTGTGCTCTGATGTCATGCGTGTTTGTGCGCTTTGATGATGTCATGCGTGTTTGTGTGCTCTGATGATGTCATGTCATGCGTATTTGTGCGCTCTGATGTTATGCGTGTTTATGGGCTCTGTCTGATGTCATGCGTGTTTGTTTGTGTGCTCTGATGATGTCATGCGTATTTGTGCGCTCTCATGATGTCATGCGTGTTTGTTTGTGTGCTCTGATGATGTCATGCGTGTTTGTGTGCTCTGATGATGTCATGCGTGTTTGTGGGCTCTGATGTCATGCGTGTTTGTGTGCTCTGATGATGTCATGCGTGTTTGTTTGTGGGCTCTGATGATGTCATGCGTGTTTGTTTGTGTGATCTGATGATGTCATGCGTGTTTGTTTGTGGGCTCTGATGATGTCATGCGTGTTTGTTTGTGGGCTCTGATGATGTCATGCGTGTTTGTGGGCTCTGATGATGTCATGCGTGTTTGTTTGTGGGCTCTGATGATGTCATGCGTGTTTGTGTCTTCTCATGTCACACGTGTGTTTGGTTTGTGCGCTCTTGATGTCATGCATGTTTGCTCGCTCCGATGATGTCACGTGTGTGTTTGGTTTGCGCGCTCTGATGATGTCACGTGTGTGTGTGTCCCAGATCCCCCTGGAGTAATAAGTATGAGCCCCCGATCGACGACGGAGCGATGCCGTCCGCGCGGCTCAGGAAGCTGGAGGTGGAGGCCAACAACGCCTTCGACCAGTACCGAGACCTGTGAGTACAAGCCCCTCCCCCTCAGCGCCCACCGCGCTGCCATTGGCTGACGCGCTCTGCTCCGCCCACAGGTACTTCGAGGGCGGGGTCTCCTCCGTCTACCTGTGGGATCTGGATCACGGGTTCGCCGGAGTCATCCTCATCAAGAAGGCCGGCGACGGCTCCAAGAAGATCAAGGGATGCTGGGACTCCATCCATGTGGTGGAGGTGCAGGTGAGACACACATCCAGGAACTGATGTCATTTGGAAAGGCAGCGAAACAGGATGTGTTTGAGTGAGAGTGTGTGTGTGTTTTCAGGAAAAGTCCAGCGGCCGCACGGCCCATTATAAACTCACGTCCACCGTCATGCTGTGGCTTCAGACCACCAAAACCGGCTCTGGAACCATGAACCTGGGCGGCAGCCTCACTCGACAGGTAACACACACACACACACACACACACACAGAGCTGTGTGTCCAGTTACTGCTGCTGACCTGTGTGTGTGTGTGTCTCAGATGGAGAAAGATGAGACGGTCGGTGAATCTTCCCCTCACATCGCCAACATCGGACGCTTAGTGGAGGTGATTCTCACTCACACACACACACACACACACACACTAATAGCACATCTAACACTACTGGTGTGTAGAGTCAGTAATATGAGCTCAGATCACAGCAGAGATGAACACTGATGACAGAACACAGACAACTCTTGCTCACGCACACACACACGCGCTTCAGTGCTAGCTTCGGCTACACGTCGTCATACATGCTTAAACTGAGTGTGTGTGTGTGTGTGTGTCCTTTAGGACATGGAGAACAAGATCCGCTCCACTCTCAATGAGATTTACTTCGGCAAGACCAAGGACATCGTGAACGGCCTGAGGTACGATCACATGACACACACTCGCAGAGCCCATCCTCCCTGAACACAAATGAGTCACAGCGCGCCAATCAAACTTCACAACTGGACACGGCGAGAGAAACACCTCGAGCGAGTGCTGCTTTTTAAGTTTAATGTATTTTTTTTTTCAGTTTACTGCTAAGGAAACATTTAGTTTTTCAACTAATATTGCAGCTTCATTTCAGTTGACAGAACAGTGTTTTGAATAGTTTGGTGTTAGTCGTGGATAATAACCTGATTCTGATTCATTATCTGAATGAACTGGTTCAGAAGAGTCGTTTGATTGTGAATCGGTGTGTGAGAACCGAATAGATGCACGTGTTTTCCTTCTGCGAATCAGAAAATCGACATTTTTACCCACAGTTTCCAAATGAAGTTGAAGTTTCGGGTTTTTTAAAGTCATTTACAAAGTCAGTTTCTGATTCGTTATTCTGGTCGCGAATGGATTAATTAATAATGACGGATTCATCATCTCTTCCTGCTGAGGTTTCCTCATATCTCTCCACTGTTTTCCATTCCTCTGTGTCTGTCTCTCTCTCTCTCTGTCTCTCGGTGTCTCTCTATCATTGTGTTGATGGGCTCCAGATCTATCGAGTCTCTCCCTGATAATCAAAAGTACCGTCAGTTGCAGCGGGAGCTCTCTCAGGTTCTGACCCAGCGTCAGATCTACATTGACTAGGGTCAGAGGCGTGTGTGTGTGTGTGTGTGCCTGCACGACCTCTTTAAACACACTAACTGCATGCAGGTGCATTCTGGGTACATTAATGTGTGAGATGAAGGATAACTCTTCTCAATTCCTCTGTGTATTTCAACATGAGTGTGAAGCGTTCGGCGAGTTGTGTTTAACCCTGATGATTTCTGCAGTGACCGCTCGAGCAATAACACTGAATGTGAACGATATCTGAGGGTTATTTTCGAACTTATTGGAATCGTTAAATTAAAGCGATATGAGTTACACTCATGCGGATGATTCAGTTTGCAATAGAAAAGTGGTGTAAATGTGTGTGTTCCTGTCTAACGTGTGTGTGTGTGTGTTTCAGGAGCGTCCAGACGCTGGCGGATAGGTCGAAGCAGGATGCTCTGAAGAACGACCTGATGATCGCGCTTAGCCAACGCGGCAAACAGCAAAGCTAGAGACCATCTCTCTCTCTCTCTCTCTCCACCTCACTTGTCTCTCTCTCTCTCCG
This sequence comes from Pimephales promelas, assembly GCF_016745375.1. The sequence goes on along the minus strand of NW_024121266.1, from coordinate 7,702,746 downwards.
TCTGTGGAAAACAAATGAAAAAGGCTTTTTGTTTTTTTGTTCAATGCACCTGTCTCTCTCTCTCTCTCTGTCTGTCTGTCTCTGGTCTGTAATCATGTAGTATTAAAACAGTGCTGGTTGTTTCTGTCTGGTTGATGACATCACTGTGGGGGCGGAGCTTTTCTCCCGCCAATCAGAAGAACACGTTTTCCAGGAGAGGCGGGATATATAAATATATATAAATATACACACATGTATGTATTATGACCTTTATCATTAATATTGATTTTGCTGTTAATATTAAACGTTTTGTTTGAATCCACACAGTGAGTGTGAGTGTGTATATGTGCGAGTGTGTGTGTTGAATGCGTCATTAACAAAATCAGCAAATATATTCCTCCCGTCTCTCTCTGTCCATCTGGAGGCGTCAGACGATTTCGTTGTTTTCTTCAGGGTGGATTATTATTATGTCAAGTTTATTTTTTTTTCTTTTGGTCTTTTTTTGTTCGTTTTTTGTAAAGCTCAGTTTGTTGTTTTAGGGCCTCCAGCTACAATAAAAACAGCAAAAACGAACTGTGTGTTATGTTTGTTTAAAACGTGTTACTGTAAAATGCTGGTAAACACAAGTTGCTTTGGTGCTCGACAATAATTTTACTCGTACTCTTTTTCACATAGTAAAATCCATAACACGTTAATCAATATTTCATTCCATACATCCATTTCATTTGTTTAGGCTGGAAGATATCCAGTTAATCGGCCGTTTTCTCTCATCTCTCGTCTTCTCTGGAGATCAATTAATCATATTTTAAAGAAATCCTTTAATCCTCAGGAAAAAGAGCGCGAATCTTCTCCGAGCCGTTGCTGGGCAGATTAGGAGACTTTATAAACGGGAAAACTTTAGGTCGAGATACTGTTGTAAACTGTTAATTAAACGATTTGACCCCATATAAATAATTTAGTTATGGCGCGAACTAGTTGCTTCGTTCAGACTTTTCTTTTCCCGCTTCACATCATCAGCAGAACAGCGCCCCCTATCGACGGTCCAATACAAACGCAGCTCACAGGGCACGTGCTGCTATTGATTTAAACGAGTCAGGGCAGTAAATATTAATATTTAACGCATTGGTAGGTATAAACAGTATGTGCCACAGAAACACTCGTTATTTCAACATTATAGATTTGACTTAACTGTGAGGTAAAAAGGGAATAAATAAATGCGCATGCGCTGACATGTTCGGGACAGCAGGAGGCGCCAAGGTGACATCATCAAACATTTCTGGGGGAAAATAATTCATAAAATGTTATTTAAACTACTCATGTGCTCGGTTAATGCACCAGTCACACAAACTCCCACGCGGAGAAGCGAGCGGCTCCTTTCACTGTGACTGATATTTAAAATGTGTTTGTTTATTTAGCCGTTGGTTGCAATTGTCTGTTTAATTTTAAAATTGAGGACTTAGCTAATTATTTTTTAAATTTTGTTGTTGCTGATCAAATCAAAAAACCTAACCAAATCATCAGTAACACAATCGTCAGGTTTTTTTGTTTGTTTACTATTAGCCTAAATTTGTATTAGGCGGTTCAATGGAACGTTAAGAACGTTCATTTTACCGTTTAAATTGTTTTCTTGGTTTGGCGAACTTAAACATTCCTTTTGATCATTTTGCAGTCATATAGGAGACGAAGAACTTTCTGAAAGCAGTAACGGAAGAAAAAAAACAAATAGACAAACGCACGTTCCAATAACGAAATGTTTTAGTGATAACGTTTTGAGAACGAAATAACTGAACGAACGTCTAGCTCTAGCGCGGAGGTCTATAAGAAAAGCGCGAAATTATTATTATTATTAACTATTTACGTTGCTAGAAGAACGTTTGTTCATATTTTGTTAAGTTCCCTGTTAGCTTGATATCACTATTATTTGCCCTTTTATTGCCAACTTGACAGCTGTGTATTTGTTTAGTGCACTTTATTAAATAGTAATACAACATCTTTAATCCTCTTTCAAATATAAAGGGCTGAATCTAATACAATTCTTTATTCAGTAAAATGACTTGATTTTCCTCTCCAGAGCAGATCTTCTGAATAGCATCGGCAGGGTGTCTTGGGGCAGTTTGCCCTTTTAAGATATTGCCCCCACCTCTCTCTCTCTCTCTCTCTCTCTCTCTCTCTCTCTCTCTCTCTCTCTCTCTCTCTCTCCCAGCCCCCCCCACCCCCCCACCCCCGAATCAGGTTTATGTTAATGATCCCCCTCCCCGGATTCACTGGAGGTGTGTGTGTGTGCGTGTGTGACCGCAGTCCGTGGATCAGCATGGAGACTCCACACGCCAACTTTGAAGGGAAAAACTGGATGTAATTCATTCTCCGTGGAAGAGCAGCAGCGAGAAGTAATGAAGTGGGATTTGTTGCTCATTGTTTTCGGGTGGTTTGAACTCCCGTGGCTCGTGGATTGTTTCGATGTGCACGTGAGTGAGGATGCGGGACCGGGCAACGCGATCGCGATCACCGGCTCCTGCGCGCTGGACCAGCTCATCATTCCCCGGTTTGCGGAGAGTTTCCTTCGCCGGGACGCGGGATGGCTCACTTTCTCCGGTGCTTTGAACTGCGAATCGGTTCTTTCGAACCCGTTCACTGTGTACACGATCATGGACTGCGCGGATAACAACGCGTCTGGGTTTAGACACCTTTTAACCAGCCGGTATAATGTGCACGTTCACGGGAAAAACTGCGCGTTTAGGCGCAAACGTGAAAAAGAACTAGACGTGGAGATTATAAGTTTAATAGATGCTTCAGAGTGCCATGAGGCGGACACCGCTGTTTTTCGTGTGTTTGATGTGTTACCCGGCAACCCGACGCAGTGTAACGTAACCGGGACTTCGGCGCTTTATGTCTCCGAGGGTCGTTTGTTTACTTCGGCTCCGCTTTGTTTCCCTCGCGACTCTATGCTAGAGTTTCAACTGCGCTGCGTGGGACGCACGCGTACGGGTGTCGCGCATGCGCACTGGCGCGTGGGTCGCGGTCCGTTCACTCAAACACACCTGAGGACGTTACTTAAACGGGCCGCGCGCTCAAACTCAGGCCTTCTGAGCAGGGGGAGAAGGAACGTAAACAATAACCCTCAGTTTCAACCTCCCATGTATCAAGTGTCTGTTCCAGAGAATCAACCATCCGGGACTTTTGTTGTCGTTTTAAAAGCATTTGACCCGGATGAGGGTGAAGCTGGCAGGCTGGAATACTTCTTAGAGGCCTTGTTTGATAGTCGTTCCAACAATCTTTTCGCTGTTGACCCAGCGAGCGGCATCGTTTCCACCGTGGAGATACTAGATAGAGAAACGAAGGACACGCATGTGTTCAGAGTCACGGCTGTGGATCACGGAACGCCACGTCGCACTGCCATGGCAACGCTCACCGTAACGGTTAGCGATACGAACGATCACGACCCCGTCTTCGAGCAGGAGGACTATAAAGAAAGCGTGCGAGAAAATCTTGAAATCGGTTATGAGGTCCTGACTGTACGTGCCACGGATGGCGACGCTCCCGTCAACGGAAACATCCTTTATCATTTGCTAAACAATGGGACTAACGACGTGTTCGAGATCGATTCCCGCTCCGGCGTTATTCGCACACGAGGCCTAGTTGACCGTGAAACTGTCGAATCCTACATGCTACTGGTTGAAGCGAACGATCAAGGTCGTGACCCCGGGCCTCGTAGTGCTACGGCAACCGTGTGCATCGTCGTGGAGGATGATAACGACAACGCACCACAGTTTAGCGAGAAACGCTATGTCGTTCAAGTTCCCGAAGACTTGACGCCAAACATGGAAATCCTGCAGGTTACGGCGACCGACCAGGACCGCGGGAACAACGCCGTGGTCCATTTTAGCATCATGAGTGGAAACACGCGAGGCCAGTTCTACATTGACGCTCAGACAGGGAAATTAGACCTTGTGAGTCAGCTTGATTACGAGATCAATAAAGAGTACATGCTTCGCATTCGAGCGCAAGATGGTGGACGGCCGCCACTCTCCAACATCAGCGGCCTTGTCACGGTGCAAGTGCTTGACGTTAACGACAACGCTCCAATATTCGTCAGCACTCCGTTCCAGGCTACGGTCCTAGAGAACGTTCCCGTCGGATATTCCGTCATTCACATTCAAGCTATAGACGCCGATGCTGGCGATAACTCCCGTTTGGAATACCGTCTCACAGAGACCACGCCAAACTTCCCGTTCGCCGTCAACAACAGCACAGGCTGGATTATCGTAGCAGCCGAGTTGGATAGAGAAAGCGTGGACTTTTATAACTTCGGAGTGGAGGCGCGCGACCATGGAACGCCACCTATGTCTTCCTCCGCTAGCATTAGCATGACTATTCTAGACGTCAACGACAACAACCCTGAGTTCACGCAGAAGGCGTATTACATGCGTCTAAACGAGGACGCGGCCGTAGGAACGAGTGTCGTAACCGTGTCCGCCGTTGATCAGGATATCAACAGCGTAGTGACGTATCAGATCTCAAGCGGAAACACCAGAAACCGTTTCTCGATTACTAGCCAAAGTGGCGGAGGCTTAATAACGCTCGCGTTACCGCTAGACTACAAGCTGGAGCGACAGTACGTGCTAACCGTCACAGCATCAGACGGCACGCGCTTCGACACAGGGAAGGTTTACGTCAACGTCACAGATGCTAACACTCACAGACCAGTCTTCCAGAGCTCACATTACACCGTCAACATCAACGAGGACCGGGGCGTCGGCACCACAGTGGTGATGATCAGCGCAACAGACGAGGATACGGGTGAAAATGCTCGGATTACGTACTTCATGGACGATAGCATCCCTCAGTTTCACATCGACGCGGACAGTGGAGCCGTAACCACACGGATGGAGCTGGACTATGAGGATCAAGTTTCGTTCACGCTCGCCATCACGGCTCGAGACAACGGCATCCCGCAGAAATCCGACACTACGTACCTTGAGATCCTTGTGAACGACGTGAACGACAACTCGCCTGTGTTCCTGCGGGATCGTTACTTAGGCTCCGTCACAGAAGACATTCCCGTGTTTTCTAGTGTTTTGCAGGTCTCCGCGACCGACCGCGACTCAGGCCTCAACGGGCGAGTCTTCTACACGTTCCAGGGTGGAGAGGACGGCGACGGCGACTTCATCATCGAGTCCACGTCGGGAATCGTCCGTACGCAACGACGGCTTGACCGAGAAAACACGCCTATCTATAACCTCCAAGCGTTTGCGGTTGATAAAGGAGTTCCGGCGCTCAAAACGCTGGTTGACATTCAAGTAACCGTTTTGGATGTGAACGATAACCCGCCTGTGTTCGAGAAAGATGAGTTTGATATCTTCGTGGAGGAGAACAGTCCCATCGGCCTTGTTGTGGCTCACATATCCGCGTCAGACCCGGACGAAGGCAGCAACGCTCAAATCATGTACCAAATTGTCGAAGGCAACATTCCCGAGGTCTTCCAACTGGACATCTTCTCCGGAGAGCTCACCGCTCTGACCGACCTCGACTACGAGACCCGTTCGGAATACGTCATCGTGGTTCAGGCCACATCTGCTCCGCTAGTCAGCAGAGCCACAGTCCACATCAAACTCGTCGACAGGAACGACAACATCCCCGTCCTTAAGAACTTCCAGATTATTTTCAACAATTATGTCACCGATAAGACCAGCAGCTTCCCTTCGGGAGCGATCGGGCGGATCCCGGCGCACGACCCGGACGTCTCGGATCAGCTCCACTACAGCTTTGAGGCGGGAAACGAGCTGAATTTGGTGATTCTGAACCGGAGCACCGGAGAGATCCGACTCAGCCGAGCCCTGGACAACAACAGACCGCTGGAGGCGTCCATGAGGATCTCAGTCTCAGGTAAGAAGCGGTTTCGTTCAGTTCTACACAGGGGCTTTCGCACCGGGTAGTTCTAGGAATTCAGTACCAGCCACCAGGGTGTTGATCCGAGAACTAACGGTTCTCTTAGGAACGTTTACCTGGTTGCGTTCGCACCGCCAGTAGGAACTCTGTAGTGACGTAAGCTATGCTTGTTGTTGTGACTTTTATTTTGACATTGCTTAGAAAGTACACATTGTATGTATACATATAAAGTAGACAGTGATGAAGAGTTATGATCGTATGTCCAGTGTCGCGGAGCAGAAATACATAATCACGTTTCTCTCGGTCTCCTCAAAGTTGCGTTGCATTTTCTCCTCAGTGTAAAGATTAAAAGCTTCATCTATCACTGTTTTACAAGTTCGTAGAGTCAGTATCTGGAGTAAATAGATTAGGGGCTTTCGCACTGAAGGAACCTGTTCATGATACATAGAACTATAGGCGGGAGTTCCCGGATTGGGATAGGCTGATTCTGGATCAGTGAGATCCGTCTGTGTTGTTATTGCCGCAGTCTCTAAAACCCGTCTGAACGGAGGCGGAGTTAAAGCTCATTTGCATTTAAAGGGACACACACAAAAACTGCACATTTTTGCTCACACCCAAGAAGGTGCAAATTTTGTAAGCTATAATAAATGATCTGGGGGAATTTGAGCGGAAATCTCACACACACATTCAGGGGACGTCTGGTGAAGAGGGGCATAATATGTTGAAGTCTATACTTTTTGACAACTCTACATGTATGTGCTTCTCCAGCAGTTTTGTGAGAGGCTTGCGTGACATGAGCATTTGCAGCTCTCGCTGATGTATAATACATGACCTCTGCTCGGCATTAATACATGAGCGAGCGAACGAGTCGCTGCGGGACACAGTGTTGGTTTAGCGGATCTGTCTCCATTTCCTTCAGGTTGTTTGACATTGAAGCAGATCTTCCTCCATTAACCATTAGTCGTGAGTGTGTGTGTGTGTGTGTGTAGCGGTCAGTTCTTCACGTGATTGCGTGACTGCGGCCTCCGGGGAAACACGCTCGACTGGCTTTATATGATTTTTGAGCGTTCTGACGGAAAGATACATTGCAGGCCAATTATTATGAGACAAAACTGCAGAAATATGTCTGTTTAGTTGAGTTTTATAGGTGCTGACAGAAATGATCAAGTCCATTGGAATACGAATAAAACCTCAAATAAATGACTTCTCTTAGCTAACACGAGTTCTCCGAGCAGCATTAGCAACAGTTCTGCTCAATATACTGTAGGTATAAAAGCTGTATGATGGAGCAACTGGCCCCGGGGTCGTTCGAGCCCTGCTTTACATGCGCTTAAATCACGAGTCCAGCTTCAGCGGCTCTTTGTGTGTGTGGTGCCTGAGGGTCAAAGGTCAGATGTGTAAGAACCGTTA